>PVJI01032588.1:0-12052 GCA_004026765.1 Micronycteris hirsuta
GTGCTGCAGGAGAAGGGCGGCGGCGCGGGCATGCCGCCCCCCTGCTCCACAGCCCCCACCCTGCTGCCCGCTCTCCCGCCTCCCGAGGGAGAGCCAAGATCTGTGTCCTCATCACCAGGGAAGCTGGTCAAGGAGTCCCTCTTGACGTCCTCGTCCCCAGACCGGCCGACAGAGGACATGCCAGCACGGGTGAGCCCTGGGGACGCACTGATGGAAGATCCATCCGTGTTGTCGCCCTCCGGTGACGTTGGCGAGGTCTCGCTGGTGTCCTCTCCTGCGAAGCAGCAGGGCGACGGGTCGAGCCTTCCCATGTGCGAGTCTGGTGCTGTATTCCAACAGAATAAGAAGGTGATGAAGAGGCTGAAGTCCGAGGTCTGGCATCACTTTTCGCTGGCCCCCATGGACAGTCTGAAGGCGGTGTGCAGACACTGTGGCTGCGTCATCAGCCGGGGGAAGAAGGGTGACGTGGGCACCAGCTGTCTGATGCGACACCTCTACAGACGCCACCCGGAAGTGGTCGGGAGCCAGAAGGGCTTCCTGGGGGACAGTCTGGCCAATTCTTCGTACCACACCTTGGCTTCCGCAGGCAGTTCCTCCTCCAGATTAGCTGACTTAGCACCGGTGGTCCCCCAGACCAGTGCAGGTCTGGTTCCCGTCCACAGCAAGAAGACCTCCAAGCTGTGGAATCATTTCTCCGTCTGCTCCGCAGACCCCACGAAAGTCGTGTGCTTGCACTGCGGCCGGACGATCAGCAGGGGGAAGAAGCCGACCAACCTGGGCACCAGCTGTCTCCTCAGGCACTTGCAGCGGTTCCACGGCAGCGTGCTGACGGCCGACGTCCCCAAGCCCGTGCCGCCCCCTCCTCCGGCTGCCCGTGCGCCCCCGAGTGCAGCGCTGTCGGGAGCGTCCTCCTTTGATGACACCGACGAGAAGTTTTATGATTCCCATCCAGTTGCCAAAAAGATAACAAGTCTCGTAGCTGAAATGATTGCACTTGACCTTCAGCCATACTCCTTTGTAGACAATGTTGGCTTTACCAGGCTGCTCGCATACTTGAAACCTCAGTACTCTTTGCCCGCCCCGTCCTACTTCTCCAGGACAGCCATCCCAGGGATGTACGACAACGTGAAGCAGGTCGTCCTGGCCCACCTGAGGGAGGCGGAGAGCGGCGTGGTGCACTTCACATCCGGGATATGGATGAGCAACCAGACTCGGGAGTACCTGACGCTCACCGCTCACTGGGTCACCTTCGAGTCGGCGGTGCGGCCGCACTGTGAGGACCACCACTGTTCAGCGCTGCTCGATGTGTCGCAGATCGACTGCGACTACAGCGGCAACAGCATTCAGAAGCAGCTGGAATGCTGGTGGGAGGCCTGGGTGACGTCCACTGGTCTGCAGGTCGGCATCACAGTGACCGACAACCCCAGTGTCGGAAAGACGCTGAACGAAGGGGAGCACTCCAGCGTGCAGTGCTTTAGCCACACGGTGAACCTCATCGTCAGCGAGGCCATTAAAAGCCAGCGGATGGTCCAGAATTTACTGAGCATCGCTCGGAAGGTGTGTGAGCGGGTGCTGCGTTCACACAAAGCGAAAGAGAAGCTGGAGGAGCTGCAGAAGGAGTACGAGCTGCCACCACACCATCTCATCCAGGACGTCCCGTCCAAGTGGAACACGTCGCTCCACATGCTCGAACGGCTCGTTGAACAGAAGAGAGCCATTAACGAGATGTCCATCGAGTGTAACTTCAGAGAATTGATCAGCTGCGACCAGTGGGAGGTCATGCAGTCCGTGTGTCATGCTCTGAAGCCCTTCGATGCCGCGAGTCGGGAGATGAGCAGCCACGTGTCCACCCTCAGCCAGGTCATCCCCATGATCCACATCCTGAACAGGAAGATCGAGATGCTGTTTGAGGAGACGATGGGCATCGACACCATGCTGAAGTCTCTGAAGGAGGCCATGGCGAGCCGACTGTCTGCCGCCCTCCGCGACCCCAGGTACATCTTTGCTACGCTGCTTGACCCTCGTTACAAAGCCTCCCTGTTCTCCGAGGAGGAGGCGGAGCAGTACAAGCAGGACTTGATCAGGGAACTAGAAATGCTGAATTCTACCTCAGAGGACACGCCTGTCTCCAACGGGTGTGATCCGGGCTCTCCACCAAGAGACTCCAGTGGGGTCGAGAGCCTGTGGTCACTCATGGCCAAGATAAAAAGGAAAGACCCGAGAGAAAAGACGAAGGTGCCTGAGGCCATGGTGCTCGCATACCTGGAGGAGGAGGTGCTTGAACACAGCTGTGACCCGCTCACCTACTGGAACCTAAAGAGGTCAGCCTGGCCGGGCCTGTCGGCCTTGGCTGTCAGGTTTTTGGGCTGCCCCCCAAGTATCGTCCCTTCGGAAAGGCTGTTCAGCACACCCACTGAGAATGGGAGCTGCAGCCAGTCCAGGCTCCTGATGGAACATTTTGAAAAACTTATCTTTTTAAAAGTGAATCTTCCTTTAATATACTTTCAGTATTGAAATCACCACGGAGCCACCAGGCTACAGATGATGTTGCTCATTAGGCACCAGCTGTCTGCCGTGGCCTGGTGGCCTGCGGCACTCGGGGCCAGGGAGGACATCAGACCAGGCGTTCTCAGGTCCGCGCTGAGCTCTCCTTCCAGACTCACTGTACCGTCTCCATGTGCCTTACTCCTCACGCTTCAGGCCAGGTACATGCTGTGTTTCTTAAGAAGCCACTAGAAGTAGCCAGTCTTGTCAATTATGAAATACGATGATTAAGTTTTAATCCATAACTGTAAAGTTTTTTAAAAGCTGGGGGTAGTAATTTGTTTTGCTAGAATGACATAGAAGATGTAAACAATTTTATTCTGTACTTTTTTATTATGTAAAAAACCACAAATCAGGTACTGTATTTTAGTGAAAAATTGTTTTTATTGCAACAGAACAGCCTTCACGGCTGTCCAACAAAAGCTGTAAACCAGAGGTGGAGCTGAAGCCATCCTGACTGAGCGGTTTCTAACTGCAGCTGTGATATGTACTTGGAGTGTAGAGAACATTCTGGAAGACGACTGTACTACAACAGAGATGTGGCATTTGGAGAGACAACTAAACAAACTTACGTGCATCCTGGAATGTTGGTTACGTAGTAGTGGCTGAGGAGAACTTTCCTCTGTTCCTTTCTGTGTCCAGGTCTCACACGGCCAGTTAACCCGGCGACCTCCTGCCCGTGTGTAGCGAGCCCCTGCTGCCTGCCGTCCAGCCGTGCGCCACGCGGCACGGTCACCGCGGGCCTGGTGGTGGAACCTCCTCGCCTCTGACTCGGTGTCTCTGCACTCTGGAGGGGTCTTTTCAAATTTGTGTAGATTCCCCCAATTTGATGAAATCACACACAAAATCTTTTTAGAAGAGGGAAGAAGACCGTTACATCACAGTTGTAGGAACGGCCTTAGGTGTTTAGGGTTTTTTATAATGGGGAAGACTCAGCCATCACGGGTACTTTAGAATCCCGAGGACGTCGGAATGAATTGTCGGCTGTCGATCCTTTTTTAACGTGTCGGCAGAGTTGTTGCTTCAACATCCACAGGGTCCGTGTGCTTGCTTCGTGCCGATTCATTATGCAGGTGAAACAAGTCACTCATTGCCTCTGACCCTACCGAAGAGTCGTTTCGTCAGAAATACTGTACCCGTTAATCTGACTTTGCATCAACTATGTTTCCGTGTATTTATAAATGGTGAACTCAGTTTCTGAAATTAAACTTTTTATTTGCAATTTTCTACTGTCGGAGGATATTGCCTTTTTATTCTTAGGGTGGTGACACAGTCGTCCTCTTTGGGGGCCCATATACATAGGACCGACCGCGTTCATGCGTTCTTTAACACTTTTGCTTAGCTGCAGGGAGGCCGCGGGTGGTGAAGGTGTGGGTCCCACTCAGCACTCCTGAGCGTGGAGCTGGCTTGTGCTCAGAACGAGTGCTCTGCCACTGCGGGGCCAAGGGAAGCGCGGGGCGCCGCCTCACAGTCGCCTGGGCTGCTGTGTGCGTGCTCCCGAGGCCAGCTTCTGCTCCGGGTGCCCCGGGGGCTCTCATCGGGACACACTAGTGTTCACGCTGATGCGGTTTTCCCAGGACTCACCTGAGAATTCCTGCATGTTTGTCACACGTGTGACGACCTCTCCAGTTTGGGGCTCGGGCCATCTGGTCGAACCAGACCCAGGCAGTGAGTGCACAAGGCCAGAGTGATGCGGTGGGGACGGAGTGTTGGGCTCACGGCTTTTGTCTGGGGCTGGTCGTAAGTCCCTCCTCACAAGACCCAGCAGAGCACGGCAGTGTGTGTCCTTCTGGCTGGGGCTCTGGCCACTCACCTCAGTGCTCAGCTGGCCTTGACATGGGGAAGGTTTCCTTGAAAGGTCCACACGCCTGGTTTGGGGCTTTCGCTCAGAGTGGTTCAAGCCTCTGACCTGCTCTTCTGCCTCCAGTTCACCAGCCACAAGCTGGGGCCCCTCGTCTCAGGGTCCTGCAGGCCACACAAGGGTCTGTGTGTGCTCGCCCACATGTGAGGTCACCCAGCTCCTATCAGGGACAAGTGTCGACACACTTCCCTACTTCCATGTTCATGCTTGAAGGGCTCGACTTAGGACGACGGGGGACAGTTCAGCAAGTGAGGACAGTGAGCTGCTGCACAGCACTGCGGCCCAGGACTCAGCCAGCCCATCCCCCGCCAAACCCCGGCCGCTCCCTTTCCGTGTCCTGCACGGGCTGGAACTGGCACTGACATGAGGGCTCCCTGCCCCCACGCCCACCAGTTTTCTGCTCCCCCAACAGAGCAGGACTTGCATCGTCCCTGGAGGTGCCCAGGCAGCCCTGGTCCAGTCAGCAGTGGGCTGCAGGACGTGGGGGCTCCCGTGGTCACCAGCCTTTCTGACGGGTGGGAGGGTGCTGTGGTCGGGACACGAGGGAGTGAACCTCCTCAGCCGCACCCGTGCCAGCTCAGCCCTGCTCATCTCCGAGCTCTGTCTTGAAAGTTAAGGCCCTGAGGACTGGGGTGCTGAGCCTCATGGCTTTCCCCCTAAAGCAGGTCAGCACAGAGTCCCTGGCAGTGTGTCTTGCTGTCCCCCGTTTCTGCTGTCCCAGAACCTGGTTAGAGCGGATGCAGCCCTATCCCTCGGGGCGAACAGCCTCAGCCGTGCCCACTGCGCCTGCAGTGCAGTCCGTTTGCCAGGGAAGTCTCCTTCGCGTCCTGTCTGCACTGCCCGCAGGCTGCGGGGCAGCCCTGGATGGCTGTCAGCAGACAGGCGTGCAGAGCTGGAGGTTTACCGTGGGTCCCTCATGGGACAAGTTTGCTAGCTTCCGGGCTACTCTCCCTTTGTTGCGTTTCTACCGTTCAGCCACAGGCTATAGCGCTGTGGCTGAGGCACGATGTCCCAGTTGTGTAGGAAAGGGGACTGGAGCAGTCCTCCACCGCTGCAGTGGGCAGAGAACACGGCTCCAGGCGGACCTCAAGTGACAGGCGCACGGGTTCTTTGTGCCTCGTACATTTGCTTGTGTTGACTGAAACGCAGCGAGCACGGAGGAAACAGCCAAACCCTGCGTCCTTGCGCTGCCGACCGTCTTTCAGGAGGAGACCAAATCCACACTGACAGCTGTCTGGTGCTGCTCACTGCCGGTCCTGACACCAGTGTTTGCCACTGGAGGGGCTCTGGGTGCAACTACAAACACGGCTGCTCTTGGCCATCCCGCAGTCCCTTGTTCAGACCGAGTGCCAAACTGTTCATTTCCCTGGCTGTAGGTGACATCCGGGGCAGGTGACTTCACTTCCCTGGTTGCTCATAATAAAAAGCCACTGGTGTCAGCCTCTGGAATGGTCTCGTTTCAGTGAACAAATGCTGTGGTGTGTTAATCAAATGCTGTTCTTTACTTAAAGTTCAAGTTTTCTCTACTTTTGTGAGGCCGCAGCTGGTATGAGATCAAGAACTGTTCGGGCCAGAGAAAAAATACTTTCTAAAAGAGCTTTTTGAAAACATGAAGAAGCACACAAGTATTTCAGGAAGCACGACCCTAGTGAGGGGTCCCTGGACGAAGGCAAGTCCTCTGTTCACAAGTCTTCCTCTGGGTACATTTGCTGGTGTGCAGAAGTGGCAGGCAGAGCAGGCAGCAGTGACACTGGGCTGTGAAGACCCACAGTGACATCAGCCAGGACTCCAACTGCCAAGGTCTTGGGGAAGAGGGTGCCTCAGGATGGGCTATGTCCACTGCACCTCCCAGGGGACAGGTACTGGTCCCCATGAAGTGCTCGTGTGCAAGGCAAGAAGCGGAAAAGTTAAGTGGGCACCCTGTGCAGAGAGACAACCACATTCCAGTGCCTGCCAGCAAGAGGACCCCCAGGTTTCCAGGGACTGACTAGCCATCCCAAAGCCTGAAATGGCTGCATCACTCTGACCTTGGGCACATCACGATGGCCTGCCCTGTTCCACCTCACAGAATATTGAAGGTTCACAGCTTCAAGGGAAGACTTGGAGGATGAATTGCAGTTAATTCCGGTCAATCTGAGCTCTTAGCAGAGTAGCAGCTGCTCACCCCCACACCGAGCCAGGCAGCTGTGCGTATGTTCTTGGAACAGCACACACACACACCATGCCACTGCCAGAGTACGGGGGTGGGGACCATGCCCTCCACGTAACAGGGGTCTGTGCTGACTGCTGCTTCTGACTCCAGGGGTGTGGACAAAGAGGCAGGCGGCCATATTGCTGCCCCTTCCACTGAAGTGGCCTTATCCCCACTTCCCCTCCCCCCCAACACCGCTACATCACCCTTTTTGCCTTTCGGGAGGCAGACATTCAAAATAAACTGCATATACGGAGAAAAAGAAAGTGAAGTATTTGCCAAAGGAAAGGCAGAGAAAAAAACCTATAAAGAAATTAAGTTTATGTAAAGGCTGATCCTCAGCACAGAGGTGTCCTACAATAATAATATAAAAAATTCTAACATAAAACAGCAAACTCCAGAAGGGAAAGAATCTGATTTTCAGGGGTGTCCTATTACTACATTCAAATGCGCATTTTCAACAAATAATCCCAAGTCATAAAAGGAAACAGGAGAACACGTGCTATTCAAGGAGAAAACAAATCGACAGGAACTGTCTGTGAAAAGGGCCTGACAGCAGACCCACTGCACAGAGACTAAACAACCGTTCTGAAGACACTTGAAGATCTAAGAGAAGACCAGTAGAAAGTCAAGAGAATAAAGCGTAAAAAACGAAACTATTAAGGAAAACAAACCCTGGAAAGAAATCAAAATGAAATTTGTAGCTGAAAAGAATACATGAAATGGAAAATGCACTAGAAGTATTGAAAGGCAGATTCAAGCAGAAAGAAGAAAGAATCTGCAAACTTGAAGGTCAATTGAAAATGCTGAGTCTGAGAAACAGAAAGAAAAAAAAGATTAAAGGAAAGTGAACAGAGCCCAAGGGACCTGTGGGACATCAAGAAGTGAACCCACACACACGTTGTGGGAGTCCCAAAAGAAGAAGGGAAACAGAAAGGGGCAGAGAATATGAAAAGAAATGATGAGCTAAAATTTCCCAAATTTGATGAAATACACTAATAAAAACATCCATTAAGCTCAGTGAACATGAAGTAAGATGAACTCAAAAAGACCCACATTCAGACACAATGTATAACTGAATTGTCAACAGACAGGATCTTGAAGGCATCAGCAGAAATGACTTGTCACACACAAGTAATTATCAGTAAGATGATCAGCAGATTTCTCATCACAAACCTTGGAAACTAAGTGACAGTGGGCAAATATTTTCAAAGGGCTAAAAAGAACTGTCAACCAAGAATATTATATCTAGTAAAACTTCCTTCAAAAGTGAGGGATAGCCCTGACTCGTGTGGCTCAGTGGATTGAGTGCTGGCCTGCGAACCAAAAGGCTGCCAGTTTGATTCCCAGTCAGGGCACATGCGGAGGGCTGCAGGTCAGGTCCCCAGTAGGAGGTGCGTGAAAGGCAACCACACATTGATGTTTTTCTCCTTCTCTTTCTCACTCCCTTCCTCTCTCTAAAAATAAATAAATAAAATCTTTAAAAAAACAAAAAGTGAGGGATAAATTAAGGCATTCCCAGATTTGCAAAAGACTACGGGAGTCTGTGACCACAAGACCTGCCCTGCCAGAAACACTCAGGAAAGTGCCACGGTGAAGTGAAAAGTGACGAGACAGTGACAGGAAGACACGTGAAGAAATAAATGGCTCAGACAAATGTAAATACGCGGGCATGTATAAGAACAAGTTTCATTGTAACAATGCTTTGGAATGCCCCGTTTTCTTTTCTGCCTGACTTTTAAAAAATTACTGACTTCTGGTTTGGGGTTCCCTATAGAAGGAGCTTGCAAGATACCACTCCATCCTACCAAGTAAAAAGCAGAAAAATCGAAATGTCGGCAACTCTGCTCAGATCTGTAGGACAACGGAGGACGCAGAACAAATCCCTGCTCCCAGGAGTGGTGCAACCGGCAAACACGAGACGTCACGGCTGCCTGCAGCAGAGACGCGTAGGCACGCACTGCCACGGGACCTGGTACCTGGGGTTCCCTGAACCGTAAGCGATGCACTTCTAGAGGCTCAGCACCAGGGAGACCCGGCACAAGCGACACACCTTACGGCAAGTTTCCTCCAGGAGCACGAGCAGGTTCCCACGGTAAATGTCAGAGACAAGTACCATTGAGTTTCCAGGAGAAAGGGAAAGAAGCCATTCAAAAGACACCAGAGCACTCTCCTTTTCTTCCTTCTCCTCTTTATTTTCTCTTCAGAACACTCTGTTTTAAGCAAGGACTGCCCTCCTCACGAACTACCACAACTGATGGGGGAAGGCAAATACCCAGCTCCAGCCACCGCCCCCCACCCCAGCCATCTGCCCCGGCCAAGGGGGAGAAAACTGAGAGACTCCTGTGAAGGTCGCAGCGCAGAGACACACGCCCCACTACAGACTGAGCCTAATCGCAGGACCGCAGAGCAGTCCCCTCCACACAGCTCACCACCACGTCTCTGAGGCCTGCTGACCGCAGCTCCTTTCAGCCGGCGCAGCACACCACCACATGAAAGCAGACTGAGGGGCGAGAGCAAACCCCGACCACAGACGCTGGCAAGGGCACGGGGCAGCAGGCGCCCTCCTCGCTCAACGGCTGGTGGGGACGCACCTGGGGCAGCCCCTGCGGGAGTCAATTTCTCAGCTTCTTACAAAACTAAGCACACTCTTCACCCTTCGATCGGCAAGCGTGCCCCTGGGCATTTACCCAAAGGAGCTGGAAATTTATGTTCACACAAACAGCTGCACATGGATATTTAAAGTAGCTTTATTTGTGATTGCCAAAACTTGATGCAGAAGTTCAGTTTGTGACTTCAAGTATAAAAATAGCCCCAAGCCCTCACATTGAACAAAAAACAGCCAAACAGATGAGAAGTCTACACATGAAAAAGAAACTACAGGAGCACGGAGAGAAAATGAGGCTGAACTCCTGATAGGAACACTCCCAACGATGATGCGGGAAAGAAAAGACTCAGAAACACGAAAACCTCAAGGGAACACTTCTGCCCAGACACACGGGGAAATTACTGGCAACGTACATTTTAATAATGGGCGAATACCGTACGAATGGAAGACTTTTTAGAACATGAATGGACAGTGACCGGAAACCCAAAGGAGAACAGACAAGAAGTGTGAGCAGTCCACTGAGAGGAGAGAGCACTTGGAGCTGCGAGACGCCGCCGCCGCCCCGTCCTCAGGGCAGGAAGAGCACGGCCCTGGGAGGCGGCAGCTGTCCCCGGGTGCAGCGGTGGGGCGACGAGGCTTAGCAGGTCCTTCTAGCCCTGGGCTACTCCGTGGAGACGACCATGCCAAGCTCACGTGCCCTGACCCAGACCCAGCACCCCACCTCAAGAGTTGACCTCGAACGTGCCCCTGAACTATATGAAAGTACAGATGTGCACGGTTATTGTCACAGCATCATTCAACGGAGGGGAAAATACTGCCCGCCACCTGAACGCCACACCCAGGAGACAGAAGAGACGGCTGTCCACATAACGTAGGGCCACGGGTCCCAGTCACGGGGCCTCTCCGGGGACAGGCCACGTGGCGCAGGTGCTACAGGAGAGCATGGTGCAGAATGCTGCCACTGGTGTGATTAGCAGAGGGGCGTGGTCACCTTCACAGAAGGCAGCACAGAAAGGACCACCCGAAACCACGGTGTTGGCAAGAAACGGAGGGAGCAACGTCCCTGCGCAGCCTTTGCCCAGGTCCGGCTGACTGCAGAGAACAGGCAGTCTGACCCTAAGACTGAAAGCAAACAGCATGAGGCCAGGGACAGGTCAAATGGAAAGCACAGCCACAACCAAGGGGAGCTGATCCGAGGGCAGTGTGTGGCCATGAACCCAGGGTGGGCACCGCAGTGAAGGATGCAAACAGCCGAGCTCTGCTCTGCGGGCTGTTCCCACCCTCGTGTGGCAGAGCGGTTCCAAAACCGCTCGCACTGCTGAGCAAACACGCTGCTATTTCTGGGTCCAGGATCCCACTGTGAGGGTTGGGACAGATGTGGACCGGGGGTGGTGAGCACAGGCCCACAGACAGGCGAAGCTGGAGGTGTCAGCACACAGCGTGATTTGCACACGTGGTCAAGTGTATGTGCAGCCCCGTCCTGCCTAGCTCCGTCCACAGCAAGGGCCTCGGAGCGGAACTCCCCGAAAGCAATGAGCTTATTCTGCACCAGCCCTTGGTCTGTAAAACTGTTCCCCACCAAAAGGAGCCCCCAGAGAAAACAGCTGGTTGCAAGTGGGGACAGAGGCCAGGAGTGTGGGTGTGCTGAGTGGGAAAGTGCCCCAGAGATTAACAGTGACGGGGCATGTGACAGGACGGAGCGGCCCGACGGGCTCCGGGGCGAACCTGCCCGGTCCGAACACCAAGGAGAGCAGGTGCGGTGACTCTCGGACTGTCCGCTCCAGCCAGCAACCCGCGTGCACGTGGCAGTCATCCACGACACCATCTGAACGCCGAGAAGTGATGGGCTGAGTGGTCAGTGCCCACCACAGGGAAACAGCAAGTGCCGAGGACACGCAGGTAAACGGGGGCGCGTGGGACTTCGCACACGGGCTGCTGGGAGCACTCGGCAGGTGCCAAGTGGGGACGCTGCAGACTGTCGGTCACTGTGGGGAGCACGCTGCTGCGCGGTGTCTCTCCCAGGACACGCGGGGGCACTCGGGGGCACAGGTCACGCAGCAGGCAAGTCCCCCTCGAACGCTCAGACAGTAGCCTGTCTTTATGCACGTGCGTGTGTGGTGTGTGTGGTGCATGTGAGCACACGTGTACAGTGCTCTCTATAACGACTCTGATGTCAGACAGTGACTTTGGCTACTTAATAAACGAGGTTCAGCAAATCGTAAAAGTGTCAAAATCATCACTTGAACACAAAATCTAGACGAAGGCACTCTGGAAATACCACGTCTGTAAGACCGCTAATGAGAAAAGACAGACAAGTTTTAATTCTTGTCCCGTTGGAACACGTGTGCAGCTGAGATGCCCCCGAAGTGGGGCCTGCACCCACGACCGCGAAGGGGAGCCGCAGCCGCTCCGGAGCAGCCTGCTGTCCCTGCGACTGCCTGGGCCCCCGTTCTCACTGGCAGTGTGCGGCGTGGCCGTGGGGCCTGTGCTCGGGTCGGCGGTCGGTAGGCTCGGCCTGCCTCTCAGACCTGGCAGGAAGCACGGCGTGGTCCCAGGGTGGTTTCCCTGTGCCGTCTCGTGCCAGACGCTGGTGGAGCCCGGCGGACACCGTTTGGCCCCCTCAGGAAGGCCTCAGGAGTCTCTCCAGAAGCACCAGCTTTGTCTGCAGGTTGACGTTGAAGGGCGGCAGCCTGGTCAGGTTCAGACTCACCCCAGTGGTGCCCGCGACCCTGGCCAGCACGCGGTGCGTGTCCCTGTAGAGGGCCAGGCGCTCGGGCGCCGCCTCCATGAGCAGGTGCGTGTAGGCCAGCATGTGCTCGGACCCGGGCCGCACGTCCTCCCTCTTCTC
>PVJI01032589.1:0-12048 GCA_004026765.1 Micronycteris hirsuta
CCCCCCGCGGGGTCCCGGAGACCAGAGGGGAAGGCAGGCGGGTCTCTGACCGTCAGAAACTGGGCCTGGTTCCCGAGTCTGTTACATCCATCCACCCTCCAGCCGGGCGCCCAGGTCTCGCGGCCGCCCCTCAGCGCCTCAGCAGTGTCTTCGTCTCGGCAGCCCTGTGGCTGCCTCGAATGTCACAGAAGGTGGCACCTCCTACTACTCACAGCTCCACCAATCCCAGCTGGATACCTTCAGTCCTTCTAGAAAGCAGCCCACACTGCTGGTCCTGTGGGACCCAGGGCTGGCCGCAGGGAACTGAAACCGAGCCCAGAAGAGCGGTGACCCGCCCACACCTGCGGCCTGCGGGGGTGGGGCGTGCCGGTGTCTCTCGTGGGCCGGCGATGAGGCCGCAGCCAGCAGCAGCATCGGGAGCTGATGACGCTCGGCGGGGCCCGGCAGCATCCACCACCAGCGCTCACTGGGAGAGACGCCGAGGGACACCGCAGCAGCTTCGAGATGAAGGCTCACCTCGCCCTTCCCGCGCGCGCAGCCGCAGACCCATTTCCACAGGACCGTGGAACACGCGAGTGTACGCAACGGCGGGACCACAACCCCTTCCTTATCTCCGCCCAGGGGCACGCCCTTTGCCGCCTGCCGAGTGGCCTCGTCAGCGGGCAGGGTCCTCCTGGCATCCTAGGACAAGACTCGACACAAACCGCAGGAGATAAAGGCTACTGCCTCGGAACACACACGCGGTAAGTCACTTGTCACTCCATTTAGGCACGTGAGTTCAGCCGGAATTCGAACCTAACGGGTGGTGCCGTGTCGTCAGGCTCGCTGTCCTCTGTGATTCTGGGAGTGTGCCCCTCGCTCCATCCCCCGAGTCACGGAAGGTGACCTCACTGTGCCGTCCGCGCACCTCACAGCCAAGTCGCAGCAGCCACAGCCTGGCCCTCCAGCCCAAGTCGCGGGCTTTTCTTCGGCAAAGTGACCTCTTGTGTGGATCTAATGTTACTTCGGCGGGGGCGGGGGGCTTGTACACCCGCCCAACCTCTGTTTTAAATTATTGCCTCAGACGTTCCTGCCAAACCTGTCATGTATAAAGGGACTCACAGCTGAGTGTGTAAATAATGTTTAAAATTCCACTGGTAGTGATTTGGAAATGAGGGGGGGTTCTCTCTTTTCTTTTCTTGTTTTCTTTCCCCCTGCTAGGGTTACTAAAGAATTTAACATTTTTTAATTTGGAACATACATCGAGCCTATGAAAACCTCTTGTGCCCACATATAAAACTTGTACTTAACATCAACACAAAGCTGTAGAGTATTAAGCACATGATTTAATTAAACAAGCCATTTCGGGGGCTTTGGGCCCCACCCGGGATGGGAAGAGGTTTTATCAGCTTCAAGGGCTGTGGAGCCACGGGACCGGCCTGGGGGACCTGGAAAATCAAGGCCACCCTCCTGCCGGTGGACGAAGGGCTGGGCCGCCGCAGGGTTAGGCGCACTGGGGGGTCCGCAGCGCCCCTACTTTGGCACGAGAGGGTGTGCCGATCGGGCCGACATCTGTGGGTTTGCTGCACAGCCTAGTCACTTGCTTCTGGGAGCACATCCCGACGTCCCCCGGGGCCACCCCCACCTCCCCTCGGTGGGATCAGACAGGGCTCCCTGTGGGCAGCAGGGATGCGGGACCCAGGCCACAGGGCCGGTCAGCCCAGGGGACGCCACGAGACTCGACGGAGCCCAGGAGAAGTCATGGGTGCGGATGGGACCTCTGATCCCAGGCGCTGGCCCCCGGCCAGCAGGGACGAGATGGGCACTGCCGGGGGCCAGCGGGAAGAGCCCCAGGTGGCCCGCACACGGAGGACGAGAGGGCAGAGCCTGCAGCTGCATCTCGGGGACACCGTGTAGACACCCCTGCGTCCCGTGGTGCCCAGAGCTGACCAGTAGGACAACGTGTTAGTGTTCATTCTTGACCCAGTTGGGTGGCTGTCACCTGCTACCAAAAGAGCCGCGAGCCCACGCGTCTGGGACATCCACAGTGCGGCACCACGGGAAGTTCAGCAGCTGCCTCGGAGACGCGGCCGTGACCGTGCGTCTCTGGGAGCGCAGGCGCAGCGTGAGGCTGGGGGGCAGTCTTGGGGCTGTGGTCGCGAGCCTGGGGGCCTGACGCTGGAGCGACGTGGGGCAGCCCCTTCCTCTCCCTGGGGCTCAGCTTGTAAACGAGGAGTGGGGACGGTGGTCTGTGAGGTGCCACCTCCAGAGGCATCTCGTCTGTGACGGCAGTCACTGGGCCAGGATGGCAAACCTCACGGTGCCTGCACACACATGCACACAAGTACACACACACACACATGTGAACACAGCACACACACATGCACAAACCACAGTGCATGCATGTGTGCACACAGACACATGTGTGTGTTTGCACACACACATGCGCACACTCTCTTCCCCCGTGTGCCCCGTTGTCCCACAGGCTGCCTGAGCTTCGCCGCCATGCTCGCCTCTGGCCGAGGCCCCTCTGCGGCACAACCACCACACACCCACTCAGACGGGCAGCACGGACACGCCACTCACTGCACGTCTCGGGTGTGGGCGGAAACAGAGGCCCCGGAGAAGAACCCACGCAGATTCGGGGAGAACATGCAGGCTCCACACAGACAGCAGCCCGGCCAGGAATCGACTGTTCCTCATCAACGTCACATCAAATGACATTGAAGGAAACGATGTGAGGTACATCACCCCCCATCCTGTACCACCAGGAGCCTCCCATGGGCATAGATGGAGGGACACCCCGGCCTGCACGCCCAGCCCTGTCCACTCTCCCCTCAAACCCGCCGCTTGGTCACCCCTTAGGTCTGGGACACACACCCCGGCTCAGTGTCCGTCCCAGGCTTGGGCCACTGGGCAGCAGGCCCTGGGGTCCCGGGTCCCAGGAGTTGTCCTGGGCCTCGGCTGGGGTGAGGGTGAGGCAGGAGCCACTCGGCCCCCCTGAGAGCAGGCGCTTCCTGCCAGGTGCCCCCTGGGCTCTCTGTCCCGCCTGCGGGCCCACGGGTGCTGTCATTCCTGGGTAGATGCTCACCCTCGTCCTGAGGACCCCTGGCCCCGGGGGGAGGAGTGGGCCCACGGCAGGGTGGGCCCCCAGCACACCGTCCTGCCACCCCAGGGCCCTCGTGAGGCAGAGCTTGGAACCCACAGCCCTAAAGGACTCAGGTCAGGCCTGGCCCCAGCGCTCCGCTCTGGAGCCCGATTTTTGGCTTCTTGGGCAGAAGCCCCTCCCTTCCCCTCTGCGCTCCAAACAGAGTGCTTTCCAGACCAGGCACTCGGGCCACAGTGGCTCCCCACTACTTGGAAAAACAGACTCTCAGCCTCCTCTATCCCGGCCAGCTTCAAAAGCACGGGGACAAATCGATTTTTCCAGGGCTTCGTTAACAGCCCCGAGAAGCACTTTGGTCTCTCCCGTGTCCTGTTCTATTTTCAGGATCTGTTTCAGGAGCCAGCAAGCGAGGGAGCGCCACGGACCTCTCACCCCTAGACATTTCGGAGGGCTGGGAAGGAGCCCCGTGCCCTTGGGCCGGGGCCCGGGGCCTTCGGGAGGAGGGGAAGGGCCTGCCACCCGATGCACCGGCCTCAGGGCCACTGATGATGGAACCTCGGCTCTGCACAATTCAGTCCTCCCTGGAGCAGAGGCTCACGCCGCGTCCACCAACATTACTGATCTGCGTGGTGGCCGGGTCAGGGGGAGAGGCATTTGTAACAAGTCTGGGAGCAGACCCACATCTCAGGGCCACAGGTCTGGGTTCTGGCACCACTGTGGTGTCTAAAGGGACAGACAGGACTGTGTTCCTTAGAGGTCAAGGCTGGGACCCCGAACTGCCTCTGGCACTTTTTAATGTGCTGTCCTGGATAAGGCTCCCACTGAGTTACAGAAGCCATCTTTCTAAGCCAAATACAAGTCCCTGCAAAAGTCACTTTTGCAGGACTTAAAATAAAACTGCCCTGTGACAGTGGAGGAGGAGGTGGCGACAATGCGGGGAAGGGGGCGGCGCTGGCGCTGGGATGACCGTGACGAGCAGGCAGGAGGAGGCAGAAGAGAAATAAACACCCGCCTGAAATGGGCCAGGTCCCTCTTTCATGACTTTCAAAGCGGCCAAAAATGATTTCTATTGGAATCCAGGGAGGACTGAGATTTTCAGTGTTCCCGCAACGCAGGAAGGAAATTGAGACTTTTAGTTCTGGTTCATTCATTTCGGTTCAGAATCACTCTCTGGCTGGACAACGCCAGGGGCCTTTCCTGGTTGAATTTTCATGCCCGCGTTCCCGCCAGCTCCCTCTGCGCTCAGTGCCAGCCCTGGCCTTTCTCCTCTGGGCCCCAAACAGTCACTGCAAAACCACCCTTCCACTGAGAATTTACGATGCCCCCGCCTTTCCAACATCTTCCGGCAGGTTCTTTGGCTGTGAAACCCGGGCTGCTGTTTCTAGAACTGCGTTAAAATTTCTTTGTCATAATTTACAGACTTAAGGGGTATTCATTCTTTTTAAAAAATGTTATTTATTGATTTTAGAGAGAGAGAGGGGAAGGGAGCCGGGGGGTGGGGAGAGAGCAAGAGAGACATGGATTTGTCGTTCCACTCATCCACGCAATCACTGGCTGCTTCCTGTCTGTGCCCTGACCAGGGATCGAACCCACAGCCCTTGGCATGTGAGGGCAATGCTCCAACCAACTGAGCTTCCCTGCCAGGCCAGGTGCTCATTCTGATTGAAACGTCCAGGGCAGCAGGGACTGGACTCACATTTGTCCCTCGGTGGGGACTCTGCCTGCCCTGAGATGGGTCACATTTGCTTCCGATCGGCACACAGTCCACACCCTGAGACCAGAGACCCTCCACAAACTGCAAACACACAGCCTCCTGAAAACCCAGTCTGGACCCAACAGATGACCAGCCGCGGCTCCTCACAGCCCCCATCACCCCCCAACCCTGAGCTTCTCAACAAGGACACACCCGTGCGCCGAGCCAGCCCCTGGGAGGAGGGAGGCCTGTGTTTTTGGAGGGAGCAGGGAGGGGGTGGCGGGGAAAGTTGGGGTGCAGCTGGAAGCCGTGCTGACAATTGCCACCTCCAGACCAGCAGCTGGGCCGCTGGGTGTTGCTCATGCGTTTGCCGAACTTATCCTTCTGCACATCCAGCGTTCCCCAGCCGCCACCGCTGGAAACACAGTGCTGTCCGGCCTCTGGAAACTTCCTTTAAAACACTCAGTGTTCTAGAAAGTCACAGGTTCCCTGGCCTGGAAAAAGAGCAGTTTTCAAAGATCCCGATCGCCCCGCCCCCAGCTCTAAAACGAGGGGACTTGGCTGATCCCAGAGCAACAGAACAGTGCACGGCGCAGGTCCTCGCACGTCCGTGGTAGCGCTTCCACCTGCACGAACTTCCTCATCTGTAGAAATAGGCAGAAAGGTGCCTGGGGGAGCCCGAGGGCATCTCAGAGACTTCCACGTACTGCCACCCCGAACGCAACACCTTCTGTCATCGCTCGGTCCCAGTGTGTTCCAGGGAGCAGCTGCTGTGTAACAGGCAAGTCTGAAACTCAGCGACTTAAAATAAGAGCATTTTTATTCACTCTTGCAACTCCGTGGCTAGGGCTCGGGCAGGGCGTGGCTTCGTCATTCTCCTGTCCTGCGTGGTGTCCACGGAGACCTGCAGCCGAGCCGTGGTCTCCCTGGAAGACGAGAAAGGATTGGTCGAGAATACCACGGCCCAGGTAGAATGTTCTTACACTTTTCCAGATGGAAGGAGGGCATGGTGAATGGGATTCCTGAAAAATGCACCACGGGTGGGCCAGTGGCCGAGAGCGGGCAGTTGGGTGGGAATTGTCCCAAATCCAGAGCCCAGTTGTGGGCGTTGAATCTCGTCTCCGGCCTCAGTCTACCCTACTGGCAGCTCGTATGACGGGGCCATGGAAGGCAGTGGCGTCACATGTCGTGAGAACATTCAGAAGGCCGGCTTGCACCGAGGGAAGAAGGGCCGAGGGACGTGACCAGGAATGAGGTCGGTGGAGGTCGGCTGCAGCCAAGTCATGCCAGGCCTTGGAAACCACGTGAAACAAATTTGTTTTCCTTAGGTGTGAGGTCGTTTTTTTTGCCAATGTATGTCTAATTGTTCCAGCACTGTTTTTTGAATCCTCACTCGAGGAGGTGCCTACTGATTTTGGGGAGAAGGGAAGGGAGGGAGAGAAACATCAGCATGAGAGAAACGATCGGTTGCCTCTTGTACGCGCTCTGACCCCGAGGACCGAACCCGCGACCCAGGCCTGTGCTCTGACTGGGGATCAAACCGGCGGCCTTTCGGTTTATGGGACAACACTCCAACCAACTGAGCCACACCAACCAGGGCAAAATTTGGGAGGCTTTGCTCCCAAAGCCATGGAAAGCCAATGAAGCATTTTAAGATCTAAAAGACAAAAAGACGTGCGCGCCATGTTCCTTGCCGTCCGCTAGGTCACGCGCGGACCTCTGTGAGCCAGCCGAGGCTGCGTCTCCTCGGGGAACTAGTTTGCTGAGGGGGAGGAGGCGACAGCAACCGTGGAGGACTGAGGGGTGCCCCCAACCCTGGAGCAAGGTCGCTGAAACGCTGTCACACGCTCCTGGGGGCCAGAGGGGATGACCTATGGGAGCGCCGCTTCAAAGTATTGAAGTGCTGCTCGCGCACGAGGCCGGCGATTACTCGGGGCTGGAACTCCGGGATCCCGGCGCAATTAGCTAATTGCTCTCACATTTCTCACCATGGAGTTCGATTTTTTTTTTTTAAAGGAATGTATTTGGCCCCAAAGGTTTTTAAACTATTCTGTTTTGTGGTGTTAATTTTTTCATTGTCTAGACAGCTGTAGAGGCAGACAGGATTATCGGGAGGAAAGAGGCATTTCTATGACCAAAGTCAACCCGCTGCGCCAGTGGGATTTACATACTAACGGCCGCTGTGGCAGCTGCCACAGGAAACCTCTAAAAACCAAGCCTTTCCGTATTTGCAAGTTGCTGGAATTTGGCACGGGGCAGGTCTTTTGCATTTTTAATGCACACAAAAGGTCTTTGGATAAAACCGCAGGAGAAAGATTGATGAGTGCGGACCTTGGGGCGGGGAAAGCTGAGCTCAGCGTTCAGGGTCCATCCACCGGCTGGCGTCCTCAGAAAGACAAGGAAGAACTCTGACAGTCTTGTTAAAATGAAGAGGGACGCCAGCACTCGCAGGGCCGCCGTTCGAGCTCGACAGAATCCAAACCCAGAGAAAGCGCCTCTTGCAGCCGGGTGGTCAAGCCCCGCTCGGGGCAGAGACGCCAGAGATGGCCCTGTGTCCTGCTCCTGCTCCCGCCCACGGTCCCCTGACGGGCAGCTCCTCCCAGTGGAGCATCTCTGTGACGGGGAATTCACTGACTTCCTCTTGGAACAGCGTCCCCCTGTCTGAACTCGACAGCACCTCCGACGTTTCTGCTCGTCAGCCCCGATCGGCCTCTGCAGCCAGGAGAACGTGCCCGGCCTCCCGGACGGACCTGCGGCTGCTTCCCCACTGTGCGTGGGGCCTGCCTGTCCAGGTTACAGATGACCGCTCCGCCTCCCGCCTCATGTCCCTGGAGAAGCACAAGAGGGAGATGACGGAGTGGAGAGAAGTGTGACCTTGTCACGAGCCTTTAAAGTTTGAGGGGTGTCAAACTCATTTTCACCGGGGGCCACATCAGCCTCACCGTGGCCTTCAAAGGGCCGAATGTAGTTTTAGGGCTGTATAAATGTAACTACTCCTTAACAGTTAAGCGAGAGCTCAGTGCTGCCGCCGGGTAGAACAAGGTGCCGGGCTGATAAAACAAGGTGGAGGGCCGGGTTCTGCCCGCGGGCCTTGTGTTTGCCGCCTGTGCTTTAAACAGACCCTAACTTCGGTTTGGCCACTGGCCTCCCAGCGTCCGTCCCGGACAAAGCGTTGTGTGCAGGGCTGTTGCTGGCCGCAGAAGAACGCAAGAGCCCGTGAATGCTAACGGGACTCCGTAAACCATCGGAACCAACCAGTGGCAGGAGGCAGGCGCCGGGGACTGCTCGCGAGGTCACGACCAAGGTGGAGAAGGGCTGAGGCAGAACCCAGGGAACAGCCGCCAAGAGGAGAAATAATAAACTGTTTCTTTGCTCACTCACACGATTCTGTATCCGTACTGCGTACTTATTTATTCCTACGATTGAACTGCGCTTGTTCAGCCACGATAACGAACAAGCTTTCCAACGCATGAAGCGGCAAAGACGACTCTCCAAAAGACAGTCCTGAGCAAAATGACAAAGAGGAAAAGTGCACCGGACGATTCCGCTTCCTTGAAGTTCTACAACTTCGAAACTAACAAATGGAAATCGAAGCAGTCACTGCCTGGAGGGGAGAAAGGGGACATCAGCTGAAAAGGGGCTCGGGGGAACTTTCTAGAGTCCCGGGAATATTCTAGATCTTGGCTGGGGACACGGTTGTGGACATCTGTAACACACACAAGTGTTTACATTTGTCAAAACCCATCTACCTATACTTTTTAAAGGGACACGTTTTATAATAGATTGATTATAGTGCAATAATGTCGATATAAAATAAATTCTTTAAACTAAGTGACAAAATCAGGGTGCAATCTGGAAATATCATACCAACTACATTAAAATAGAGGAAAGGCCAGAAGGAAATATATCAGAGCTCAATAGCACGGGGGTCTTTTTTTGGGGGGGAGGGCGGTGATGGAAATGTCCTAGAACTAGACAGAGGTGCTGTTTATGTAACATTGTGACTGTACCAAATGCTACGTCAATTTTAAAACATGTGAATTTCAGTTCCATTAAAAAAACAAAAACCCCGGGTCTTTCCGAGGGGAGGGGTCGCTAGCCTCGTTTTCGTCCTCCCCTGCCTTCCACTGTCCCTTCAAATGCTCCGCAATGGGAGCTCGTGAGCTTTAGGGCTACAAAGTGACGAGCTCAGGGCCCTCGGGCAGGAACCCGTGAGTGTTTCAGAGGGTGGACGCGTGGAGTCAGCTTTCCTGCGGGGCCCAGCTCCCAAGAGAGCTCTGGCCGTAAAGGACACGACTTTGGGGAGCACCTCAGCACCCCTGCTTCCGACAGCCGAGCTCTCGGCCACCCGTCGCCCCACGCGAGGCCCTGCTTCGAGCCCGAAGGAGGCCACGGCGCTTTTCTGACAGTGAATGTCCGTCTCAGACACATTCCACAGACACGGAGACCGGTGCCCGGCTCCCTGCCGGGGAGCCGAAGGCCCGGAGGTCCGAGCCGAGCTGAGGGGTCAGGGGCTCTGGGCTCAAATCAGAAGGTCAGGACCACGCCCGCCTGGGGAGAGCCCTTCACAAGGGGTCCCAGCGCCCCAGCTCAGGGCGCCACCTGGCCGGGGTCCCGGCAGTCTCCAGCGGCAACTGCGCAGACGTCTGACGGGGCAGCTCCGAATTCCTGACTCCCGGAGGCTGGGGATTGAGGAGGGGCCTCGGGCAGCTCTGCGGCAGCCGCACAGCCTGCAGGAAGACTGGGACCCCTACAAAGGGGCATTGTGTGGCTCCCAACGTCTGCGCAGATGTTTGTCCTCAAGGCCGTGTCATGTGGCACGGGGCCGGAGCTGCGGGCGGACGCGCTTGTCCAGGAGGCGGGCGTGGGGGCCCAGGGCACAGCGCAGCCCACATTCCGGAGCCTTCCACAACCAGCCATGGGGCACACGTGAGAAGGGGAGAGCTGAAGCCAAGACGACAACCTCCTAAGGCCTCATTCGCAAGGACAACGCCTGGATGGAGCCGCTGGCGGCTGGCGGGGCACAGGGGCGTGGCCACAATGGGTCAGCAGTCTGCTGTGTGGCCTCCCCCTGCCCACGACTGCGGAGAAGCGCAGGCCTCGCTCACTAGAGAGAGTTTGCGGTGCACGCAGGGGCTCCGTGCCTAAGGGCAGCCCTGGCAGGCGGGTGAGAACGCAGGCAGGCCCTGCTGCAACGGGAGAAGACACTGGATTTACCCTCAGACCACAGAGCCGGGGCTGAGCTCCAGACGACAGCTCGCCCATGCCCAGCCACCGAGAGTGGGAAGGAGCAGGGCGAAGGCCAGTCGGCAGGGCCTGCCGGTTGGTGCTCTGGGCTAGCAACACAGGAGGTAGCCACGCTGAAATATAAGTAGTACACCGGGACAGTCAGGGCCAGAGTGTGGGAGCAGAGTCCAGGGGCCAGCTCTTTGAGGGGGTCTTCCTTCTTGCCCTCCAACGTGAGGGGCGAGGGTGTGTCATGGCTGTCAGGTGACATGAGCCAGCTCGCCTCTGTGGCCCGGTTCCCTCGGTGAGAATTCAGGGTGACCAGGCAAAGCTTTTCCTGCTCCGCCAGGGGTCACAAATGCCCGGCCGCTGTCGGGACTTGCCCTTTGTTTCGGCATCCAGCTCAGACAAACAGCCCCCGCGAGGAGGAGAGAATGAACCCAAAGAGCCTGTGGGCTCTGCAGAGCAAAGCGAGTCCTCTCACTGACTCAGAGCAGCACCTTGCGGCCAGAGGGCCGCCGGCAGGCTTGTGGGGTGCGCACTGGGTTTTTCCGTCTGGAACACCGAGTCAGCTGGGACAGGCAGGAGGGAGGGTGTGCTCTGAGCCCCCGTTTTCCACGCTGGCTCCAAGGAAGATACTGTTTCAGCTCCACCGCTTGGCCTCATTGGCCCACAGACTGAGCCACACAGAGAGGAGAAGGCGGAGCGGGGAGGGAGGAGAGAGGGGGCAGGGGCTTCCCGGGGTGGAAGTCAGTCTGATCGAACTTCCAAACGGCAGGAAAAGTAACCCTTGGGAGGCCAGCTTTTTAAAAAGGAGGGTGGGTGGGGAGTGGAGAAAAGAACCCTTTCATGTCAGTCCCCCAAAATGCCGGGATCTTGTTTGCCAGGGCTACGGGCCAGAGCCGGTGAAAGAAGCAGTGTCCCGGCATGGGGGCAGCAGGAGGACTGCAGGGGCTGGACTGTGGGGAGCTGTCCTTTCTGGGGAAAGAAGGAAGACAGGCTCCCCTCCGGGAAGGACTGGGACACGGTGACAAGGACGGGGACAGCCAGCGGGCTGGGTCCCCCACACGGAGCTGGAGCACAGGAGAGACGGTCACTCACCCGAGCTTGTCCTGTCCCCCTGAGTCCCAGTGGTAGACCTAGCCACACTCCCTCATCACAGACGGGGTCCGACTTCAAACAGGACCCATGGATGGATGGATCAGCGGGTCCAGTCGCACCTCTCAACCTGGCCCTGGAATTGATGGTTTGCAAAAGGTGCCCTAGCCCCAAGGGATTTGGGGGGAATTCAGAGAATGTGAATCCTTTCTGGGTCGGCAGGCGCAGCACGGTCACCTCCCCGGACCTGGCCGCAGCCCTGCGTCCCAACCAGCGACCACTCCACACTTCATTCAGAGATGTGGTCACGGTAACGGCAGAAGGAGCCAGAAGCTGCACACCCGCCAGTTCCTGGGACTCGCGCCCCGCCATCTACTCATCAGAACAGTGGGCTCGGTCTCGAGACCCCGGAATTGACGTTGGAAATTATATTCAGGCTCCTGAAGCCCGCACAGTCCCCCACAGGCCGCGGGCACAGGTGGTCTTCGTTACTGCTAACCAGCCCCATCCCCACAATTTAAGGAGGCGACCGTTGGAAGCCCCCAAGGATGGAGCTGGTTTCAATGTACCCCAATTTCCAGGAAGGGGAGAGGGGCTGGAAATCAAATTGATCACCAATGGCTAATGATTGATCACGGCTAAGCAACAAAGCCTCCCGAGAAACCCAAAGGATGGGGTTCGGAGGGCTTCCAGGTCGGTGAGCAGGTGGGACTCGGGGGGAGACAGGAGCTCAGTGCCCTTCCCCACACCTCACCCCACGCATCTCTGCACCTGGCTGTTCCCCAGTTCTATCCTTTCTAAACAGACCGCTGATCTAGGAAGTCAGCTGCTTTCCCCAGTCTGTGAGCTGTTCTATCAAATTAACCAAATTGATGAGGGGTCGTGGGAACCTCGGGATCTACAGCTGGTCACTCGGAAGCCCAGGTGACAGCCTGGACTTGAGATT
>PVJI01032590.1:0-12039 GCA_004026765.1 Micronycteris hirsuta
TTTTTTTTTTTTTTACTTTTTATTATTTTTTTCAGTGTTATGTAGTTTCTTGAGTACAGGTCTTTTACCTCCTTGGTAAGGTTTATTCCTAGGTATTTTATTTTTCTTGCTGCTATAGCAAATGGGATTTTTTCCCCTGATTTCTCATGCTGATATTTGGTTGTGGTACAAAAATGCCTTCAATTTCTGAATATTGACTTTGAATCCTGCTGCTTTGCCAAATTCACTTAATAGGTCAAATAGTTTTTTGGTGGAGTCTATCAGATTTTCTCTATACACTGTTAATCATCTGTAAACAGTGACAGTTTTACTTGCTCCTTTCCAATTTGCATGCCTTTTATTTCTTTTTCTTTGATCACTGTGGGTAGGACTTGCAATACTGTGTTGAATTGAAGTGGTGAAAGCAGACATCCTTGTCTTGTTCCTGATCTTAGTGGGAAAGCTTTTAGTTGTTGCCTGTTGAGTACGATGTTGGCTATAGGATTCTTGTACATGGCCTTTATTATGTTGAGTGTGTTTACCATAAATGGGTGCTTACCTATCAAATGCTTTTTCTGCATCTATTGATATGATCATGTGATTTTTGTATTTTCTTTTGTTTATGTGATGTAGTATGTTTATTTATTTGTAAATATTGTACCATCCTTGAATCCCACTTGATCATGGCGTACGATCTTTTAAATGTATTACTGGAGGTGGTTTGCTAATACTTTGTTGAGGATTTTAATGTCTATGTTCCTTAGCAATATTGACCTGAAGTTTTCTTTCTTTGTTGTGTCTTTAACTGGTTTTGGGTTTAGGATGATGCTGACTTCATAAAAAGTCTTTGGCGTCACAAATCCCGGCCAGCAGGATTCGTATGCCATGGCTGCGTGTAAATAATTTTACACATAATTTTATAAGGGACTAGAAATTCCGGGACAACGCATCCCCTCCATTATGATCTTGGAGAGGCCCTGATCTGCATGTCAACCAGCCTTTTATTGCCGTTTCTCGGGCACTTTACATATGAACGGTCTTCATTAACTATGCATGAACTGTAGATTTACATTAGGTGGTAGACACCCAAGATAGTGCATCAAGAGGATAGATATGCAAATAGAAAGACAATAGGCTTGGGCTGAACTCTGGTCTGAGGAAGCTAGGCGTGCATTAGCATAAGTCCTTTTGACCCAGGGAGAGCGAGATTCTTAGCAAGAGCAAGGTTTTATTTTAAATCTAAGGAACATGCTAGCCTGATTTCTCCACAGGAAATTCTGCTTCCACGAACATGGGTCCATGCATGCCGGCTTATGTTCACCAAGAGACTTTGCTCCTTGACACACATGAAAACACAGGGCTACAATTCCCCACTGTGGCTATATGAATTTCCCTTACTTTGGGAGTCTTCCCTGTCTTGGATTTTTTAAAACAGTCTGTGAAGGATAGGGGTTAGCTCTTCCTTAAATGTTTTGTAAAATTCTCCTGTGAAACTGAATGGTCCAGGGGTTTTATGTGTGCCAGGAGTTTTGATTACTGCTTCAATTTTGTCAGCTGCTATTGGCCTGTTCAGGCTTTCTGCTTCTTCATTCAGTTTGGACAGGTTATACTTTTCTAGAAATTTGTCCCTTTCACCAAGGTTTTCAAATTCTTGACGTATAGTTGTTGGCAATAATTTCTTATAATCCTTTGTATTTCTCTGTTATCAGTTGTAACCTCTCCTCTTTCATTTCTTATTTTGTTTATTTGGGTCCTCTTTTTGTTGTTGTTGATGATTCTGCATAAAGGCTTGTTGATTTTGTTTATCTTTTCAAAGAAGTAGCTCTTGGATTTATTGATGCTTTGGATTGTACTTTTAGTCTCTATATCATTTAATTCTGCTCTGATCTTGGTTATTTCCTACCTTTTATTTGCTCTGAGCTTTGTTTGTTGTTGTTCCTCCAGTTCTTGTAGATGTAGTGTTAGGTGTGGCAGACTCTGGCCCGCAGAGTCTGCGTGTTGTGTCTGAAGATGAAGACAAATGCACAGGCTACCGCAGTCCTATGGAGAAAAGGGGAAGGTATGGTACTTTCTCAAGATGAGAGTCTTGTGGCCACTTCTCTCAAGGGGAGAGCGCTTTGGCCACTCTCTCAAGAGGAGAGTGCCCTGACCCTTGCCTGAACAGGCTTTTATTTTTTCTCTTAGGTCTTATTATCTATTACATAGAACGATATTGTCTACATTTAGGTACAGTCAAGGCAGCGAAAATAACGAATGTAGAAGGGAAAGGTGGCGAGCCGATTACGCTCCATCCTTGGGAAAATTTATACAGGCTTTGGAAATTACCTTGAAGATAGGCAATACACATCTACAAAATTAGACCAGGGTGAAGGAGTTTTAGCAAGAGCTAGTCATAACAGTCTGGATGCATTTTCCAGGCCTGATTCCCATGGGAAAACTGGGTTTGAGGGTCTGGCTCCTGCCCACCACTTTGCTCCTATAGGTTTTCCATATAGGGCTGAGTCATATTTGCCAGACTGAAACAAACCAGTTCCCTACAGTTATTTATTTGAAATATTTCTATCTTTTTTAGGGCGGCCTGTATTACTATGAACTTCCCTCTCAGGACTGCCTTTTCTGTGTCCCATAACTTTTAGACTGTTGTGAGTTTGTTTTTGTTTGTTTCCAGGAACATTTTGATTTCTTCCTTGTTCTCATTGTTAACACTTTCATTGTTTAATAGCATGGTATTCAATCTCCATGAATTTGAGTGTTTTTTTCAGTTTTGTCCTTGAAGTTGGTTTCTAGTTTCAGACCCTTCTGGTCCATGGAAATACTTGATATGATTTCAATTTTCTTGAATTTGTTGAGGCTTGTTTTGTGTCCTATTATATGGCCTAGCTTTGAAAATGTTCCATGTGCATTTGAAAAGAATATGTATTTTGCCTCGTTGGGATGAAAGGCTCCATATATATCAGTTAAGTCCATTTCACCTAGGGCATTGTTCAATGCCGCAATATCCTTGTTGATATTTTTTTTGGAAGATTTATCCATTTTTGACAGTGCAGTGTTAAAATCCACTCGTATAAGTGTGTTGCTGTCAATATCTTCCTTGAAGGCAGTACTTCATTCTTTTTAAAAACTGAATAATATTCCAGTGTATGTATACTACATTTTCTTTATTCATTCATCTGTTGATAGATACTTTGGTTGCTTACATATCTTGGTTATTGTGAATGAAGCAATGAACTTGGGGTTGCAGATATCAGGAATTTGGTTTTATTTTTTCAGTTGGATAATTTTTCCAACCCTATCCCATTTCTTCCCCACTGGTTTGAAATGTCACTTTTATCATATTCTAAATTTTGACACATAAATGTCTCTGTTTGAATTCTATTTTTTTATTCCATGGATCAACTTGTATTCTATAGTGGAAAAACATACATTCAATTATTGTAGGTTTATATTATTTTCAAGTATCTTCATTGCTTTTTAAATTTTTAAAAATTTACGTACATTTTTCTCTTCTAATTGATTTTTAGAATAAATTTATCAAGTTCCATAAAAACAAATTACTTTGGGAGTTTCATTAGCACAGTATTTATTGATAAATTATTTCAATGGAAAGAACATTTTATGCTTAATTATGTGTCTTTTCCCCTAAGAATGTGGCATATTACTTCATTTATTCAAGTTGTTTAAAAGAGCCTTCAAGAAAATCTATAGTTTCCTTCATCTAGTTTTGTGATTCCTTACTTAGTCTTAGTTCTTTCATGTATTCAAAATAGATTTTTTTATTCATTACAATTTTTCCTTAGTTCTTGGTATGTTGGAAAGTTGTTATCTTTTACATAGTTATCTTGCTACCTAATAATGATTCTAAAGTATCTTATTAGTTCCAAGAGATTTTCAGTTGATTATCTTGGATTTTCTATGTGGCCAATCACATAAATTAAAAATACTGAGTTTAACATTAAATTTCTAATATATATAACTCTTATTTTTTCTTTTTTTAATTTAATTGGCTACATGTACATTGTTGAAGAGTATCATGGAACGCAGGTGCCCTTGTATTTCTCCAGATTTTAAAGCAAATGCTTTTGTTGTTTCAACATTGAGGATTTTGGGAAATTTTATTTCCTTTTCTATTATCTGAAAGGTTTTATTTAAATTGCAAATAATTTGTTTCTTACAAGTTTGGTAGATCTCTTTTCTTTTGGACCCAGAGTTTTCTTTGTGGGGAGATTTTTAACTACTCAGTGCTGAAGCAGAGAGTCACATAATAATGCTGACCCTTAAACAACATGAATTTGAATTGTGCAGGCCCACTTCTACTGGATCTTTTTCATCTTGTAAATAGGCAATGCAAAGTTGTGGTGTTAATAAATTCAGTACTGTACTATAAATGTATTTTCACTTCCTTATGATTTTTATTACATTTTCTTTTCTCTAGCTTACTTTATTGTAAGAATACAGTCTATAACACACATACAAAATAATTTTTAACTTTATGTTATCAGAAATGCTTCTGATCAACAGCAGGCTACTGGTAGTGAAGTTTTGGGGGAAGTCAAAAGTTATACATGGATTTTTGACTATGTGGAGGTTGGTGCCTAACTCCCGTGTTGTTCAAAGATCAATTGTATTTCTTATTTGAAGGGAAAATGCAGAACACCATGAGCTTTCCTTTAAACTAAAATTTGAAAGAAATTCCCTACTTGGGATTTACAAGGGACACTGTGAATTTATATCTGCCAATCCATGACCTTAACATTTTTACAGTAATGCAGCAATGAATTTCATATATTTTTCCCCTGATATGATCTTTTATAAATGTCAAGGGTATGGTATTAAAATGCATGTCATGAAGGCATTGCAATGGAAACCTGTATTAAAATGACTCATGTATGTATTTAGAATTCTGAGACTCTGACAATTCAAATTGTAGAATGTATGGAATTCTAATGGGAGTGGATAGATTATATATACTTCAAACAACCCTCTACAAATATGTTTTCTCTTATTTAGGCTTTTGACAGGAGTTAGAGAAAAGGTAGTTTGAGATTATGTTTTATGGTGGGATCTGAGAGCTAATATTCTGCAATAAATGTTAGGAAGACTTATAGGCAATAAAAATTTAGCAACCAACCTGAGTAAATCTCACTATAGAAAAGAAAGGGTGGCATATTTATAATGTGAGTTATGGGGTTTCTATTTTGTGATTAATCAATACTTGGGCTCCTAGGAATTTTACTCTGACTTTACTTTTTAGTCTAAGTAGCCCTCAGCTGGAAACATTATCATTAATCTGACTCACACGTGGCCTTTTAGAACAACTGAACTCAGATTTTAGAGACTAGGAGATAGATAATCTACTTTTAATTCTTGTGTTTTAAACCTCAGGATGGCTGTTTGTACCAAATTGAGGAGAACATTCATTGTTGGTATATGTTTTATTTCATTCCTGTGCTGCATCACTGAATAGTATCAGAACCGAAAAACTACTGAAAGATGGAAGGATTTACAATCTCATCCATAAAATAAGAAATATGAAGAGGATGCGCTATTGGAGGGATAAGGATTCAATTAATAATTGAAGTCTGTGATTCTGTGTTTCTAACGTTCTTTGACACATCCTTTGCTAGGGAGGATTTTGAAGACATAAGGTGAGAAATAGCAAGCTTTGAATTTAGGGCCCAGTAAAGAAAAAGTGTTAGCATGAAAGGCTTCAGGGGCGGGGGGAAATGGTTCAGACTCCGTTACTGGTGGACTAATGTAATGAACACAAAGGCTAGGGCAACGAAGGCTTCGTGCAAAGAGTACAGGTTCTAGGAAATCAAGAATGAAGGGACAATTTTTGACCTCGAGTCACTTAAAGTCTGGAGCAGCGGTGTTCAACAGAAGTACAGTGTGGGCCTCATACACAATTTTAGTTTTTTAATGGTGAAATTTATTTGAACATGTAATGAACATAAAATTATTAATTAAATATTTTACATAAAAGTATTAAGTCTGAAACTCAGTTTGTAGCTTACATTTATTGCACATTTCAGTTCACACTAGCTACAGCGCAGACACTCAAGAGCCACATGCACTCATTTACTACTGCTTTGCAAGCTCAGCTCTGAGAAAGACCTGTAAACAGAGAAATCCACAATTATGTGAGAATTGAGCCTGAGGTGGGAACACAGGATTGCAAGACCTGGGCAAGAGTATCAACTAACTGCAGGTGCATCTGATGGTGTCTTGGCTAAGACAACAACAGTCAAACCCTATTGTGAACATGGGTAGTTTACTGTTCACCAGGCTAGGGAGTTTGCAGGCTTTTTCATGATGGCTCCATTGCTTAAGCCAATCTTTGTTCTTTTCCTAAGCAAATGTTTCCTCAAGCCCTTGACTGCCTGGGATGAAGGGAAGGGTGCTTCTTTATCCCAACTCAGCCTCTCCCTGTGCACAGCCCTACTGCTCCCCTCAGGTATTCCAGAGCGCTCCCCACAGCCCCCTGTGGCAGCCCTGCTCCACTTCAGAGGCTGCTGCTTGGAAGTGCATGAAATAGCATGGAACATCTCATTCGGTTCCCCAGCATCCCTCAGGAAGTGCTCCTTTATGAATTTTACAACTGTGGGAACTGAAGCCAGGAGAAGATAACATGCCCAAGGTCCCACACTAGTCCGTGGATGAGGAAGATCTGACAATGGAACCTCCTGGTCATACTCAGCTGCTGCTCTGGAGATGTAGCTGTCAATCCTTTCAGCCAGTTAGAAAGCTATAAAATCACTGATTTGAGAAATCTTCCTAGACAGTTTTTCCTCATACCATCTCCCTTTTCAGGGCAGTTAGTGATCTATTAAACTGCCGTACTTCAAGATGCTCCATGGTGTAGTCTGATGCTGATTCCCTAGGTCTCCTGCAAATGCCCACCCACATCCTCTTTCCACCTTCATCAGGGGCCTTGGCCTGGGTCCCCCAGGGCTTTCCTGCTTCTGTGTCTTGTCTGCTGTGCATTTGTCTAGAAAAGGTAAAAAAAATGAATACCATAAAGAAGTAGAATATCTAAGTACTGTAAGAATGAAAATATTGTCCTTTTTATAACGTAAGTGGGGCTGTTGACTAAAAAGTGGATGTTTTGGCTTAATGGAAGCTTTTTCAGCCATCATAGTGCCCTCCATCTGAGAGTGCCTTAGCACAATGGCACTAGCTTTTTGTGGAGTTATTGATGTCTTTCCCAAGCATCATTTTGTAATTCAAACATAGAAACTTAGACATCTATCAGTTATTAGTTGAGAATTATTTTGCTCTTTGCACTTTCTGAATAATACAAACTCACAGTTTAATTCTTCAACAGCAAAGAATTACATAGGTATTTCAGGGCAATTTGTTTAATGTTCCATGTACATGTAAGGATATTTCATCCATTATTTGAGTTGTTTAATTAGAGATGTGTATAATTAAATGAAAATCCTGTTTCTTTCACTTGGTATTTTATAAAATTATTAAAAAGTGACCAGTTGTGGGAAAGTTGTTTTTACATGATGGTGGCCCTATGGACCCATGGCTGCAGAAGGTGGGGACTCAGTCTCTGGCCTGGACTCATTGCAGGCCCTCAGGGATCACAATCAAGGATAGGCTTTGCTCTTCCTTGGGGGCATTTTACTCAGGTAGACAATGGAGCGAGCACTCAGGACAGCGTGGGGAAACAAGGCAGAAATCAGAACTAGTTTATACTAAGGTGCCCCAAGGATGCGACACTGAGTCAGCCTCTGTGGTTGAATTGGGATGGTACGCACAGCCAGGGAGTTACCAGAAGACATGAACCATTAGCACACATAACATGCCCTGGACCTCTAGAGGTCTACGAAAGGAGCGGATGGCAGTGATCAGTGGGCACAGCCAGGCCTCAGATTTCACCTCCTTGCTGTGCCTGCTCTACTGGGAGAATGATCCGGAAGCTTCTTCTGGAAAATGGTTGGCGGGGCTCCCTCCCACCCTTGTTGAAGCGTCTCATGCTTTATTCTGGCTCCCCACTTTTTCATGTCCATATTTTCTTGGGATTCACTGTTTTTCCCTGAGGGCAAGTCACGACTTTCTATATCTACCTCCTTGTATCAGTGACCAGCCCAGGAGACGGGTGAGCCTGGCTTAGCCAGAGGTCCTGGAACCTGACCCATGGTCACCAGAGCTAGGAGAGTGACTGGCTAGCCGCATGGGTCCATGTTTGGATGGACATTCAGGGGCAGGTGTTGGCCTGACTGGTATCCTCATGACCTGTCAGGACCATGCCCAGGAGAGGTGGGGCTGAGAGTGGACTCATCTTTATGCCTGCTCTCCTCTACTTTGTATTTGTACATGTGTTTATACAGACATACACACATATGCTTTCATAATATACAAGGTGGGGCAAGAGTAGATTTACAGTTGTTTGTATGGAAAGTAATACCGTAACTAATAAATAATAATAGAAAAATAAACTGTTTGACGTGAAACAGGGTGGAACAACCTACTTTTGTCCCACTCCGTATGTCTCATATGTATATCTCATATTTTTGAGATTATTTAAGAATACATATGTATGCACATGCATATATGATGGTATGTATGTATATATGTATATATGGTATGGATATATTCGTATCCCTATGTATACATGGTGTTGTATGTGTGTATAGGTTTATGTGGCATGTGGGTATTCAAATGCAGTGTATGTTTATCTGTCTATATATCTTACTTATCTATGTTAAAATTAGCTCCCTGTTCAAAACCTGCATTGGTCTTTATTGTCCACCACACAAAGCACGCACACCACTTTCATCTGGAAGCCCAAGCAGGTTATCTAATTCTTCCACGCTTCACTGTCCTGATGTGCAGTGCAGAACTGTGGAGCAGGTTGTACAAAAGTGACAATAAATTAAAAAACTTCTGCGTGGCTAAAGAAAACATCAGCAAAATGAAAAGGGAACCAACCATATGAGAAAATATATTTGCCAATGATACCTCAGACAAGAGTGTGATCTCCAAAATATATAAAGAATTCATATGACTCCACACCAGGAAGATAAACAATCCAATAAAAAAAAGAGACAAATACCATATGATTTCACCTATAAATGGAAACTAATGAACAAAACAAACAAGCGAGCAAAACAGAAGCAGAGACATTGAAACAAAGAACAAACTTACAGTAACCAGAGGGGAGGTGGGAGGGGATAACAGGGGGTAAAAGGGGAAGGGTTTTCAGGAATAGGTATAAAGGACACATGGAAAAAAACAAAGGAGGGTAGGATCAAGGGTGGGAGGTGGGGATGGCTGGGGTGGGGGGAAGTTGTGGGGAGAAAATCGAGACAACTGTACTTGAACAACAATAAAAAAATTAAAAAATATTGTGATACATTTATACAATGGAATACTATGCAGCATAAAGAAAGAAGGAACTTCTACCTTTTGCAACAGCTTGGATGGATCTGGAGAGTATTTTGCTAAGTGAAAAAAGCCAGGCAGTGAAAGGAAAATACCATACGGTCTTACCTATAAGTGGAACCTAATCAACAAAACAAACAAGCAAGTGGAATAGAACCAGAGACCTGAAAATAAAGAACAAACTGACAGTGACCAGAGGGGAAGGGAGAGGGATAACAGGGGAAAGAAGGGGAAGAGTCAAGTCAAAGAACATGTATAAAGGACCCGTGGACAAAGACAAGGCGGGTATTGAATGTAGGATATAGGGGGTGGGTAGGGTAGGGGAGAGTAATGGGGGAGATATGGAGACAACTGTAATCGAACAGCATTAAAAAAAAAAGTGACAATACTATTGCCTGCCTCATTGGACTTCTGTGAGGATTAAATGTATAAAGTATACCAGTGTCTGTCACACACTAAGTTTCAACAAACATTGGCTGTTACTATCATTATCAGCTCCTTAGCCTGGCATTCAAACTTCCACTACCTCTGTTGCCCTATAAACCTACCACACTGCTTGGTTTCGAATGCGCCACATCATCTCCATTTCTCATGCCTCTCACCCCTGGGATACCCTCCCCACCTTGTCTGCCTCTTGAATTCCTGAATGGCTGTCCTTCAAGGTCCCTCCCATGACAGCTCTTGCCCAAGGATTTCTCTGATTTTCTTGATTAGAATGGCTTTCTCTGCTGCTCACTGCCCTAGTTCTTAGTGACATTTTTGAGACAGTGACCTCATTGTAGCTTGTACTGTGTTATTTGGGAAGATTTTCTATTTTCCCTGATAGACTGTACAATTCCTTAGGACAGAGACTGAGTCTTGTAGATTTACTTAGTAGGTGCTTTCCAAATATTTGACAAGTTGATCAACAAGCAAAATAAAGAAGATATGGCAATTTACTTAGATGAACTTGCTCAAGGTTTTAAGATGGTTCTCAATGTTTAGATTTCAAAATTCCAGTTCTGGAAGGGTCTGCGTTGGCCAGGGGTGCACTCTGGCATCTTCAGAGCATGCTGGCAGTTCGTAATAGGCAGGCATTCTGTCAGGTCCCCAGTTCCTGCTTTTGCTGTTCCTCCCCCTTCAGTGACATCATTTTCTCAACCCCTGCAGGCGCACAGGGGCCCCATGCCTTCTCTCCCTCTTTCATTGCCTTGGTTGGTAAAGATTAAAACATAGATTTATAAGAATATCTAAATGGGTAAAACAAAGTAGTTCTTATCGTGCTTTTTAATTTCAGCTGTGAATCTCATTGATTACATACAAACATATATAAATCTGTATCATATATTTGATATATATAAATTTTAAAACTTTCCTTTACTTGAAAATATCCTTGGATAAGCTATTCCTGAATGTATCATCACCTGAACTACATAAGCTTTCATTAAATGATTCAATGTTTTCAAGATTGTCAAAAAGGAAAAATGGAAATGTATTTCCTAACTGTTTCCAAAATCTATCATTATACCTAGGCAATGCCTATATGCATCTTAACTCCCATAGATTTCTCTGGAAATTAGCAAAGCAACTACTTTCTGAGATGGTACAGCTACTTGTAGAGTCCAAAAGAGTTTATATTCTGAAAACTGTTTCTGTACAAATGTATTTATGCATATTTAGGACTTGAGGTAAAGATTTTTGTGTGTTTTCTGTACTTTGACCCGTTCATGCTAGGTGATTGTAGAATTAGCAACTTTAAAAACAAACAAACAAACAAACAAATAAAACCCCACAGACTTTTCTGTTATTTCCTATGCATCTCCTCTTTCAATTCATCTGATTTCTGTTGTGCTTTCTGGTTCTTAATGAGTTCAATTTGTTCAATGAGGTGGATATTTGTTTAAGACATGATATTCATTCCTGGGATACAGTTGTCTTTTTCTCATTGACATCCTCAATATCATCACAGTTCAAAAGCACTTGTCTATATTTACTATATTCTGTGTGTTGAGTAGTTTTAGATAAGTCACCTTGTCTTAAAAGGACAACTTAAAATTAAAATACAGAATCAAAGCCTCTTAGAAATTATTATACCTCCTTAACTTTTTCCAATATATGAATCCCTTCTTCAAAGTTGGGACATGTGGATATCATGCCCCTGTAGGGACACTTCATGAAATTAAAATGTTTCTCTATAAAGCAGCTCATTTCCCTTTGGGTTAACTCTACTTATGTGGAATAAAAGAGTTCTTCCTAATATTGACAAAGTTTTTCTGTTTGTGATATCTATGTAGAGGGGTTTTAGCTATGCCATCCTGTATTTCAGAGGATAATGATAATTGCTCTTCCCTTGGACAGATCTTCAAGTGTTTGAAGGCAACAGTTGTGTATACTCAAGAATTTTTTCCCCAGGTAAAACATCTGTAGTTCCTTAATCTTACTTCATATAATATAATTCTATTATAATTCTATTTTTACTCTTCCTGTTCTCTTCAGAAACACATACACGCAGTATCCTTATGTGTAGCATCCAGGGAATAAACACCGCATTGATACAGGTATTAGTCATGGAAATAGCTTCAAGGTAATGCCAAATAACCACTATAGCCTATATACCATCCCAGATGCAGGATATTGTATTTCTCACAGATATGGGATAATCTCAGAAAACTTTATTCCCACATTTTT
>PVJI01032591.1:0-12047 GCA_004026765.1 Micronycteris hirsuta
CACTCCAGCAGAGGTAATGAGACTGTGGTATGCTTTTTAGGTCAATATCAAAAGATATCAGAGACGATTTTAAGTTCAGTATTTTATCTCATATTCAGCAAATAAAGGCCAGATCAGAGTCAGTTTTTGGAAACAACCTAATACCTCCCCTAAAACAGGGATTGGCAGATTTTTTCTTTGAAGGGCCATATAGTAAATATTTTAGGCTTTCTGGGTCATAAAGACTTCCTTTACAATGACTTAGCTCTGCCATTGTAATGCAATATTCTTCTAATTTATTTTTAATGATTTTAAAATGTTAAAACCATTCTTAATTTGTGGGCCACTAAAAAGAAAGAGGTTGCTGGATTTAGCCTGTGGACCATAATTTGCCTGTAGCATTAGAGATTCTCCTGTGTTACACATAAGTCTGCAACTTGTTTTCCAGTATGGGAACCAGCCTGTTCTTCAGTAGCCCATCCTCATCCTCAGTGTGTTATGCAGAGCTACACAGGCTGCAAACCAGAAACCCACAGTAAAGCAAGATGTTTCAGTCTCCCACCTCCTCGTTGCTGCCTCCTACGCGCCCACACACCCCTACCTCCCTTTATTCGATATTTGCTAATTACAAGGGATCTTGATCTTATCCTTTGGGGTCCTGGTAAGTTACATTAATTAGAAACTTAGAATTGTGCATTGAAATAAAAATAAATCAGTTGGCATTCAGCAGAATGTTACAGAAATTAGTGTAAGGGTATGGACATTACTTTCTTTGCAGAAATGGATACATTTGTTTTCTTTCGTTATCTTCGGATACTTTTTATTATAAGTTATAAAATGAAATTACTTTATAATGTTACAAGCTGTATATCTACAAGTTTATTAAAGTTCCATTTGAATGGATATTTTTTAGTGCTTGTAAAATGAAATGTGGTTAATTTGGATGCAGATTGTCTTTCCAAACTGTGGACAAGTGGAAGAATTGTTCAGGCGCACTACAGTTATTAGTTGTTCAGTTGCTTTTATACTCCGAAATGAGACCCAAGACGAGGTTAGAGGTCACCAGTGCTCAGAAGAAATTCAGTGCTCAAATAATGCTTCAGACGAGACAGCATTATATCGTGACATCTGAACTGAGGTCTGACACACAGAGTCTTCTGACCTTGAATCACTCTGAAGTTCATTTTCCTTCTTTGAAACAGGGATGAAATGGTTTATGTGAAGGCGGTTTTTGTAAACTCTGAAGTGTGGTCCCTATGAAAGCCACTGCTGTTATTTGCTAAGTCTGAGTGCAACTCTTTGTTCATGGTTCACAAACCTGGCTGGTTATTAGAACCATTTGTGTGAGTAGCGAGGTGGCGGGGGCACATTGGGAAAGTGCAGCCTCCTGGTCTCGCCCCAGACTTACTGAATCAGGGTTTCTGTGAGTGGACCTAGAAGTCTATATTTCTAACAGGTTATATAGGCAATTATGCTGTGTTTGGGAAGCTCCATTTTGTTCATCAGCCTCAGTTGATGGATTTAAAAAAAAAACAAATACTTCCCTCTTAATCCTAGCTTGGACTTTCCTGAAAGTTCATGCTGTTTGTCTTCAAAGATAGTAAGGGAGTGGGAAGAGAGAGGGTCAGGAAGAACAAGAATTATCTTCACTTCGTTTTCTTGGGCATGCCCGTCTGCACACGGAGAAGTAGAGGGGGAACTGGTGTCTTGGTACACAACCCAGCGTACAAGCCCAAGTTGTTTCTCCTCCATCAGCTCTGCCTCTGCAGCCCTGAGACTTACAGTGTTGTTTTCACTTTCTCTTGTGCATCGAAGCATGTTTGCAAAAGAGCATGAGATTCAGCACACCATGAATGTACAACAGATTGACAATATCCTCTCCAGTTTTGTTCCTCAAAACTCATCATCGAAAATGTTTTTTCGAGTTATTTCTGGAACTAACATAATTGTTATGTTGGCACATACAGATCACAAACACAAAAAGGAATCTCACTGGCACTAAAAAGATAAATTAATTCTGAATTTCTCACATTTGCTGCATTGCCACTAATTTACATATGAGTAAATGTAGAATTCGAATGAATGAAAGCATCCACCCCCCGACATGGGCAGCCCAGATTGTTTTCCTCAGTAGAACTCAGTAGTGTGCCCGTACCCACTAATGCTCTCTTATAGCACTCTGAAACTTCCTGATGTTCGGGAGCCATACAAGGCATTTTTCTGCTTGCAAAGCTCCTTCTACAAATAGAAATTATTTGCTATTTTCCAGATATTTGCTAGAAATATACATAAGACATAGTTTCACAGTCCTTATCTCAGAAGTTCACAGGCTTGGTAGGAGATAGTCATGAATGTATCAGTTAGCTTTCATGTTATAGTAATCAAGTCATTTCCAAATTATATTCATTATAGAAGAAGAATTTTCCCATGGGAAAATGTAAGATTGATATACCTATTCTGTCTGAAGCCTGATCCTTTATTCCGTAATTTATTATTTATTACAGTTTACCCTTTATTATTTATCCCATTTATTATTTCATCAATTTGATGGAGATACTATAAAAGGAAGTAAATTCTTAACAGATATTTGAGGGACCAAAAGGGTTATATCTTCTGTATTTAGTAATGCTAGTTAGGTACGCTCATACCTACTATTCAGCATCCGTTTCCAGCTACAACTCTCTCCAGAAGATGACACAGGATGCTGAGACTCTGGCTCCAAATCTCCAGAGAGAAATTTCTAGCGAAGTTTGAATACCTTTACCTTTCTCCTGAATGGTCCTGAAACTCCCTGTCAGAAATGGAACTTACTTTTACTCTCAAACCTGAACCTCTTCCTGGGGTTCTTATTCCCGGGAGCCCCATTGCTACTCTCCCAGATGCTGAGGCTTCAGCCGTGGAAGTCCTGTCTGACTCTGTCATGATTAGGAGCTGGATTCTCTTGGGCGAGTCTTTGTTTTCGTCCCTTCCACACCTGCCCTCCCACATTCAGGTCTTTGTTTCTCAAACCAGGGTCCAAGGACTCCTACAAATATTCTTGGGGGTTTGAGTGTCTTTTATCCCAAGTTTTACAATTTCTATTTTCATGTCCAGGGTAACCCAACCAAATCAACAGGTACGTGTTTGGGCTCATCAAGATTTGTACCAGAGTCCTGCCACTGATTTTAATGTCTGTGTGTGTGTGCTTGTATGATCTCTCTAAACTGGGCAGGTCCTCTTCTGGGCGGTCACGGTGCCCACCTTTGTCTAGAACTGCTCACGTCATTCCAATGTGCGAATCTGGCTCTCCCAATGGGCTGTGAGATGTCAGGGGACAAGGACCATGTCTGGCTTATTTTTGGGTTCCCAGAACCTAGCTTTGGGCCTGGCACATAGTAGGCACTTATGGTGGTAGCCATTGAGTGTATATCATTTCGGAGTCTGTTTTTCCTGCCATACGCATTCCCACGCATGGCTACAGTTAATTTCATATTTATGTAGTATTTAGTCATTCCAACAGGTGACATTTGGCTTAAACCATTCTTTGTTTTTAGGCTTTTGGATCATTTTCATTTGTTGGCTGAGTGTATTGTTAAAAACATCTTTGAATGAAGTTATTTTTCTCTAATGTATATTGTTTTCTTGGGAATCCCTTAATGGAATCACTAAACTAAAAGGCACAAGCAGTTTTACTCCTCTTGTAATATGATTCTAGGCTTTTATTTTTAATGAAGAGACTGGACTGAGTTGTAATGTATAACCTCTTTTTAGACATGTTTCTTTTATTTTCATTTAAATTCTCTTTGATTTGGAATCAAACTGGAAAGAAGAAATGATGATTATCTTTCTGCCACTGCACCATCATCACTAACCTGGGCCATTCTCCCTTCCTCCAGTCTTTACACCTTTAGCCACACCTTCAGAATTGTGCAAAGTGTGTATTATTTCAGCCTGAGTAGTGTTTAGCGGCAAATCTAATCATTTAATCCACTCATGCTCAAAGGAAGCAGAGGTTATCCATCGCCTGCAAGATCAAGTTCAACTGTGTTGTCAGGGCATACAGGGCCCTTCAAGACGTGGCTTCTGTTTTCCTACCTCGGCTGAGTGCTGGCTGCTGCCCAGACGCAGGCTCTGCTCGCCCTGCGGGCACTGCTTCAGCTGGGAATGTGCACGCTGCTCCCGCTGTCTGAACTGAACCCCCGACCTCTGGCCTGCCTGGCATGGCCTCGCTCGGTCTTTAAGACTCCGCTGGAAGGCTAAGTGCTGCCTCCTTTCAGCCCTTCTTACCTGCCCAACCCCCATTTGTCCACAACTTTTTTCTGTCCTTCATTAAAGCCTTTGTCATCTGTGTTGAAGCTCTTTGTCAATTTTTTCATCTTCTCACTTAGATTGTGAGCTCATTAAGCATAGGAATTTTGTTAGTCATTTTTGTAACTCAGATTTTTATACAGTGACTAACTAGCACATAGCTTGCCCAGTAAACATTTGTGAACTTATTTATATTTTTAAAGATTTTATTTCCTTATTTTTAGAGAGGGGAAAGGAGGGAGAAAGAGAGGGAGAGAAACTTCAATGTGTGGTTGCCTCTCGTGCTCCCCCCACTGGGGACCTGGCCTGCAACCCAGGCCTGTGCCCTTAGACTGGGAATTGAACCAGCAACTCTTCGGTTCACAGGCCGGCACTCAATCCGCTGAGCCACACCAGCCAGGGCTATTTTGGCTTATTTATAAGTAGACTACTTATAGGTGAGTCTACTTATTTGTAAATTGAGAAATCCATTTATGGTATGGTAATTCTCAATTGTCCAGAATATCGATGTGTTAAATGCCCCATCCTTCCCCAACTGTTTCATATTTTTTAAAAGGGCAGCAGTTGAAAGCCCTAGACTGGAAGCTACATGAGGAAGTACCTAGCTCATTGTCATATCCGCAGGGCTCAGTCACTCATACAGGACACCCAGCGAGCACTCGACAACTATTTGTTGAAAGATCCAATAGATGAATGAATGGGATTTTGAGAAAACTCACTAACCATACAGGTGGGAATTGACTACACATATGTATATGTACGTGTGTGTATATAAATATATAAATGTGTATGTGTGTATATATAAACATAAACATTTGTATATAAATATGTAAATGCGTATGTGTGTATATACTTATATATACACACACATATATTTATACACAATATATATTTGTATATACACATTTCTGCCCTATTTTACTGACACCATTCTGTCGATGTGTCCATTGAATCATGGCTTTTCTTGGTGGCCTCTGTGCCATCTTCCACCCCTGGCGCTGTGTGACTCTGAGGGCCTGCCTGAACCATGCCGTCTCCTGCTCTGCTCTTTACGGGAGATGACTTGCAATGTCCGCTACTAGCCAGGAAGCTAGTACCTGGGTATCGTAAGCAAGATAGTGCCTTTGCTCCCCAACAGGGCAGCAGGCAGTCTCCAGGGCTGGCCCCCTCCTTCATCTCCAAACATCACATCTAACTCAGCCAACATCCTGTTGTTCTGGGGGATAAATAAATCATATCTGCAGGATCACTGCTGCCAAAACCTGAGGAGGTCACTTTGGGGGAAGCAGGAAGTATTGGCGGAGAGAGATCACATCCCCTTTTTCTGTGTCAAGTCCCTTTGGGATGTGTGTCTGATTTAGTCGCACCCCGGTGAGAATTTGCATGTTTTCGACTGCAGCCTACTATGAGGAACAAAACATTCCATCCACTACACAGTTTTTCTCTTGAACTGTTAGTCCTATTAAAAAGCTTTATAAAGGAATACAAAACTGAGGTAGTAATTCATGGAGGAGAGGGAGTAATTCATGGGGTTTTGAGGAAAAAGAATTCTCTTTAGTCGTGTAGCAGAATGCTGAGAGACAGGAAAACTTGAAAAACGATACCTGGAATGGCAACAGAAATCCTGCTACTTGGTTCATTAAAAAAAGTATTATATATTCTCAATGACCTGCTCCCAGGCTTAGGACTTCTATTAAAGCCCTGCTGTGTGGAAGCTAAACTTTTAATTGAAAATAGAATAGACTGAGCCAATATAGTATTTATTACAGCTATTGTCCTTGCTGACTGCTCTCAAATATGGTTCTGGAAGGACTGCTGGAAGCATTACAGTCCTGGGCATCGTTTAGCTTTAGCCGCAGGGCTGGCTGGAGACAGCAGTGCCCAGCAGGCACGGGCCAGAGTCTGTCTGGGCTTTTGCACCAGGAGCGGTTTTGCATCCCTGGGGCAAGTGGTACAGAATGAGGCTGACTCCTGTGTCGGGACAAGGGTGAGCCGTCACAGAGGCAAGAGAACAGTGCCTGGCACACAGGAGAAAGCTGAATATTGACGGAAGAGGACAGGGAGAGCAGAGGGAGGCGAGGGCTTGGATCTGATACATTCGTAGATGTAGTTTCTCTCACTCCATATCCGAGGCCATTGAAATTTTTTGGCTCTGAAATTCAGGGAAAGCTGATGTGTTAGGGTTTTCCGGAGAACAGACCAGTATGTTATGTATCTATGAGGAGATTTGTTATAGGAGTAGGCTCATGCAGTGTGGAGGCTGGGAAGTTCTGTGATCTGTTCTGTGCAAGCTGGAGACCCAGGGAAGCATGTGGTGTAATTTAGTCTGAGCTTGAAGGCCTGAGAATCAGAAACCCTGATGCGATGTCCAACAGCAGAAGATGGATGTCTCAGCTCAAGCAGAGGGAGCCAGTCTGCCCTTTCTCTGCCTTTTTTTTTTTTTCTTTTTGGGCCCTCAACTGATTGGATTATGCCCACCCACATTGGGGAGGGCCATCTGCTTTACTCAGTTCATCAATTCAAATACTAATCTCTTCCAGGTATAGCCTCACAGGTACACCCAGAAATAATGTTTTACCAACTATCTGGGTATCCTTTAGCTCAGTCAAGGTAAGACATAAAAATAACCATCACAGCTCTGGCCACTGGGGCTTAATTGGTTGGAGCATTGTCCCGTGCACCAAAAGGTTGTGGGTTCAGTCCCCATTCAGGGCACATACCTAGGTTGTTGGTTTGATCCCTGGTCAGGGCGCATACAAGAAGCAGTTGATGTTTCTCTCTTATATTGATGTTTCTCTCTCTCTCTCATAAATAAACATATCCTCGGGTGAGGATTAAAGATAAATAAATAACCATCACACCCGATTAATTCTTAAGTGCCTGTAAGAACTCGTGCATGTATTTCCAGAGTGCCCGGTTGGGTGTTGTAGTGCTCCATCATGGCCACTAAGCCAAGGGCAGACTGTGGCCGATAAAGGCAGAGTGAGAGGTGGAGACTGTTTATAAGGATTAAGGAGAAGGGACACATCTACGATGGATGGATGACTTGAATTTAGAATTGAAGGGCCCATGTGAATTTAGAATTCACGCTACTTACAGGACAGGGTCTTTTAAATTTTGTTTCTCTACCTAAGGAAGAGGGCATCCACATATTTTAGATGGGCAGATCAAACCTAAGACCTAAAGGCAGTGAGATGGGGAAGGCGGAGAGTGGGCTCGAGTGTTGGTTGGACTGTTTATCTGTTTTATGATGCCAGACAGGTGAGGACCTGTGGTTTAGGAGAAGGTGTGAGGCTGGGAGGCAGAAGACCTGGGTTCTAGTTCTGAATCTGCTACAGATGCATTCATTGTCACCAGAATTCAATCTGGAGCATGTCACTCGGATGTGGGGGTTTTAGATTGGTTAGAGAACAATGAGGGTGTTTCCCAAACATGGATTTGATGTGGAGTTTTTCTTAGTCTGAAGCAAAATTGACTGAAATAAAATAACTATGGCTGGCTTGTCATGAAACTAAGTGTACTCAGTTTAATGAATTCTCTCCTACTCTAAGATTGGGTATGTCCTAATTCTTGATCTATAATTCCTTTCTTTTATGAAGTGATGGTAAAAGAAGGTGGTTTTGGATTGCTTTTATATTGATTGATGATTGATTGATTTTATCCTCATCCAAGGACATGGTTATTTTAGAGAGAGGGGAAGGGAAGGAGAGAGAGGGGACCAAACCTACAATCTAGGTATGTGCCCTGACCAGGAATTGAACCCACGACCTTTCGGTTCATAGGACAATGCTCCAACTAACTGAGCCACACAGCCAGAGCACATTGTTTTTATTTATTTATTTATTTAATGACTTTACTTGGCAAAATAAAAAGTTGGCAACATTGTTTTAATCCTTTAAATTCTTTTTAAATATCAATGGTATACCAAATCCGTAATGCTCAGACCAGATAACCTTTAATGTTCCTTTGAGTTCCAACACTTGTGGATTCTAATCTTTTATGTCACTTGCTACTGTGAGGTGAGAAACTCAAATGTCAGTTTATGTTTGCATTCTGAAACAAGCTGTGTTTTTGTCGGGAAAAATCATAGTCCAGTATTTAAGTATTAGAGATGCTTCAGCTTTTTCTTCAACTGAAACAAAACCTGCAGCACTACTTTAAATCTTTTTTAAAAATATTTTTAAATGTATTGACTTTAGAGAGAGGGAGGGAAGGAGGGGAAGAGAGAGAGAGAGAGCAAGAGAAACATCGATGTGTTGTTCCACTTATTTACGCATTCATTGGTTGATTCTTGTATGTGCCCTGACTGGGAATTGAACCCATAACCTTAGGAATGTTGGGTTGATGCTCTACCCAGCAGAGCCACCTGGCTAGGGCTCATTCCTTTAAATCTGTAATTTGACTGAAGATTAGAACTGAAACAGTGCAGAAGTAATTGTTATACATGGTTATAATTGGCCTGGTGAAGAGGGTCGGCAAACCTTTTCTGTAAAGGAGCAGGTAGTAAGTATTTTTAGTTTTACAGGTCACCTAAGGTCTCTGTTGCATATTTCCTTTTTTAGAAAACAACTCTGAAAATGCAAAAACACATTAGCTCATGGGCTGATTTGGACTATGGCTCATAATTTGCCAACCCTTGATCTAGTGTCTCTGGAAGATGGTTTGGCTTTATTTGTCCAAGTTAGAAATGCACAGTTATCCACAGGCCGAGCAGTGCCATCTTCAGGAATTTATCCTACAGAGAGGCTTGCATCTGTGCGAAATGGCCTGTGTACAAAGTTGCTCGTTAGCATTGTTTGCAATACCAAGATACCAGCAGCAGCCTAAATATTCATTAATAGGAGCTGGTTAAATAATAGAATATCCATAGGGCAGAATGTGATACAATCTTTTAAAAGAATGAGGCAAGAAGACTCATGGACATGGACAACAGCGTGGTGGTTGTGGGTGGGGAGAGAGAACTATAAGGGGACTAAATGGTAATGGAAAAAATACAATAAGAAAACTAAAAAATAAATAAATAAGCAAATAATAAATAAAGGAACAAGGCAGCTCTTTCTGGAATAATACCTGAGATGTATCATTACCACTAAGAGGGGAAGAACAAGGTGCAAAACAGTGTTGTTAGTAACATACCATTTGTCAGTGTGAAAAGAGCAGTGTGTGGGTGTGTGTGTGCCCCTGTGTGTACACACGTGTACACAAGTGCTTGCACTTCTTATATGTATAACATACCGGTGACTATGGTTGTCACTGAGGAAGGTAACAGACTATCTTAGGAATAGGGAAACTTACTTTTTGCATCACATTATTTTACAATGTCTAAGTTTAATGCTATGTACATGTATCACCTATTCAAAAAATATAATTTTTAAAAATTAACGAAAATGAGGGAATAAGGGTAATTCTTAATGTGAGCAAATTCAAAGACGTTATTGTTTGAAATAGATCTGAGCCTTTCCTCAGTCACGGGTGAACCTGCACTGCGCTGAAAAATGTGCACATGTGGTTCCCGTCACGCAAGGTGCTTTGGCAGGATAATGATCCTTTGTCAGTCGTTGATCATCAAAGGTAGCAGGATACCAATCTCAAGAGGCTGACTTTAAGGTTATGCTGTTGGAAGTACGCCCTCTGACTTTAAAGTGGAAGCTGTCATGCTGCCAGTTGACCTGAAGAGTGAATGTGCATAAAGAGAGTTCCGCCTGGTGACAAAATAAAATCCACAGCCATGGAGCGTTAGTGCTGAAGGTTCACTGACGCTCGTCTAACCCCTTGGTTTTATCGGTCCTAAGAGCTATAGAGCTTCCCAAGATCAGCAGCTAGTGATGGCAAAGCCTTTAACTCAGGCTTGCCCGACTTTACATGTCCTACCGACGTGGAGAAGGCTGCTCCTCTAAAGGGTGTCACTCTGTGTAGCCCCCGCCTTTATTTTCTATGTTCCTACTCACTGGAAGGCAGAGATGGGGAACATCCAGTAGTCAGTATCCCTGGGCCATACCCAGCCTGGTCTCTGTGGTCTGCTGTGGAGTCTCTGTTCTCTCTCTTCCCTGCCCTTTCCCCTGGGATACCTTTCAATAGCTCACTTAACAGTTCTTGCCACTTTTCCCCCTTAGAAGGCCCGGCTGCTTCCTTGGGCCCTTCCCTGAGACAGCTAAAGTGTTGGGGCAAAAAACAGCACTGTCTCTTCTAGAGGAAAAAGGGTGACTTGTCACACATTGTGGCAGGGAGAAGATGTGAGGGAAGAGGATACAGGGCACCGAGCCTTGGATCTGGTGAGCTAAACACAGAAGAGGTAGTGCGGCGGGCTGCGAGGATGGCCGCTTTTCCGCCTCTCCCCGTGTCCGTGCTGTTTTCGCTCTTCTCACTAACGAGGCAGATCCCGTTTCCTCGCTCCTTGCATCTGGCCTGGCCTTGTGACTTTGGCTTTGGCCGATGGAGTGCTGTAGTGGTGATGAATGGTGTGCCAGATCCAAGCCTAGGCCTCAAGAGGCAGTGCATGTTTCTGCTCATTCTCTTGCGCTCCGCCATTGCTGTGAGAACATTTTTGGAGCAAAGCCAAAGGACCCCAGTTTTCCCTGCCAAGGGCTTCATAAACCAGTAACTAGCCAGCTGACTCCAGGGTGATAATTAAAGCAGGGTAAGCCATCCCAGCCAGGATCAGCAGAGCCACCTATGTGACCATCACACCTAACAGTGAGAGCTATAGGCACACACTGGTACTTGCCAGTTACGTTTCTGCATCGCCATTTCTGCGGCATTGTTGGTTTCTCTGTGTTTAGACGTGGAGAAACAAAGGTTTTCTTTCCCCTCCTATGTGACACTGCCTGAATCGTGGAGAACTATTTCTGGCATTACAGAACAAAACAAACCAAACAACAGAAAGCTGGGGCTAAGTCTCAGCATCAGGAGAGTATTGCACAGGTAACAAAGAACTACAAAGGAAAAGTGAACTTTTAGGAAAGGACTGTATGTAGCAGGAGCTGTAAAAATGTCAGTGTGCTGCAATGCTAGCATTTCAAAGACCACCCTCCCTTCCTTCTCTGCGAACTGTTTGACTTAATCTGTTGAGATCTTTCTCTTCTTATCCTGAGGTAATGGGTTGCTATTGCAATTTTACTAATGTACTTATTTAAATTTCCAATTAACAGATAATTTGCACATTATATAATTATAATCTCACTCAAGTAGAAGAGCTACCCTAGTCATATGATTTTTAAGACCTGATAAAGCATATGAAAAAGTTAAGGAAAAAAGAAGTTTTAATGGAAGAATTATTCAGGATGTTGGCATAACATTTTATGCCAGGAATAGAAATATCTTTTATAGGAAGTGTGTAAATAGACATTATAGTCAATTATTTGAGTAGGATAAGCCATATATACATCCATTCTTAAGAAATAAAACTGTTAGAAAAATAGGGTTTTTCTTTAGCATGATTTAAGTATATTATAAACCAAAAAATGAAAATGTGTTTAGGTATATTCAAACACACATACATATATCTTAAACCAACATCTAATATCATACTTAGTAGAAAACACTAGAGATTTCCATTAACATCTTTTTAAAAACCAAGATGATATTCATTATTGTTCTGACATTGCTTGCCAGTGCAATAAAGTATGGAACATATATTTAGAGTGTACCTGATAATAGGAAGCAGAGGCTTTTAAATAATAAACAACGTAAGTAGAGACTAATAAAAACAAGCAAAAGTATGGTAACTTTCATAGAATTAATGAGAGCCCAGTAAGCTTTATATATACATATATATATATATA
>PVJI01032592.1:0-12034 GCA_004026765.1 Micronycteris hirsuta
CACTTCTTTGGGGTTCTCTGAGCTTCTTGGATTTTCAGGAAGCCTATTTCCTTTGACAGATTTGGGAAGTTCTCATTCATTATCTGTTCAAAAATACGTTCAATTCCTTGGTGAACTTCTTGTCCTTCTGGCAGCCCTATGATCCGGATATTGGGTCGTGTACAAATGTCTCTGAGGTTCCCGAGTCCCTCCTCATTTTTCTGAATTCTTGTTTCTTCCTTCTGGTCCACCCCATTGGTTTGAGTCCAAGCTTCCTTTTTTTCCCCATTGGTTCCCTGTAAATCTTCCTCTATTATCTTTATTGTATTGTTCATTTGTTCAACTATTTCTTCCAGTTTTGTGAGCATCATGATTACCAGTGTTTTAAACTGGGCATCTGTTAATTTGGTTATCTCTTTGTCCGTTAGTTGTAATTTGGTCTGATCTTTCGTTTTGGCCATTTTCATTCTTTTTTTATCTCGGCGCACCTATCAGAGTCTTAGGTGTTTGTCGGTGCCTGGCAACCTGGGTCGCTTTTTTGTGACGTTTCCTCTGGGGGCGGGGCCTGGGAGGGAGTAATGGTGTCTGTTGTTCACCCCCACTCCCTATCACCCTCTGCTCCCCAGTTCCCCACTGACTTTTCCGCCAGTCTCGGCCCTGCTGGTTCCCACTGGCCTCTCCAGTTATGAACCCCCCCACTGAACCTCCCCGCCGCCGGCCTGCGAGGTTCACCCATTGCTCGGGGTAGTGTTTTGTTTAGGCGCTCCCGGGGTGAGTTCCTGTGGGCAAACTGCCTCTCACTCTGCTCCTCTGCTCGGTTCTGCCCCGCTTACCGGCCTGGATGTACATCCTCCCCAACTTCCTGGGTGTCGGACTTCCCTTCAGTTCGATTCTGTCTGTTCCGGTTGTTTCTTTTTCGCTATTGAATTCGTTTTTTAAACTCTCTGGTTGTGAGCAGCGGTGCAGTGCGTCCACCTATGCCGCCATCTTGGCAGAATTCTCTCTTTTTTGCATAAACTTTAATGAGAATGATGGAACTGAGTGTGAGAGGTAATGGAATTAGGTGTGTGCATGCACTCACTGTCATCGTCTTTAAGAGAACTATGAGGTTACCTGTACCTATACTAGGGGCCTTTCTTTGATGCCTCCTTACTACCTATTGTGGTCCTGGCATAGTTCTCATCTGCAGCTGAGAGTATATCAATTTAGTAGGAGTTTTGCTTGCATATATAAGCTAATTAAGTGCCTTTAACTCCAATTCTCAAGGCAACATCAAGTGTGCATGAATTGGCCTAATTGCTCCTGTCACTGGTGAAATAATCAGGAATCAGCAACAATGTGTGAGCACCCCTTTCTGCAACTCCAGCAACACTGCTGAGAAGCAGTAGACATTCTTCATTCTCTCAGGATAATAATCACCTTCCTTTTTCTTCTAGGACTCACAGTTTGACAATTTGGTTCCTTTTCATCATTTGAGACCTCAGATTACCTTATCAACACATTCATATTAACACTTTTGCCCATTTATAAAGTGGAATTATTATTTCCACTTACTATTCTTACTGTGCTTGAAGAACAGGAAGTGAAACCATCCTGTGGTCACTGAACAAATAAACCTGGGAGCCAGAAGTGGTCCTCTGTTGCACTGTAGAACACTTGACCACTTACCATCCGAAGGAGGCAAAAGGAACAATTATTATTATTATCCTTCCAGTTAAAAAATGTTTATCTGAGGATATGTTTATTGATTTTAGAGAGAGAGAAAGGAAGGGAGAGAGAAAGAGAGAGAGAAAGAAACATCAATCAGTGGCCTCCTGTACACATTCCCACGGGGGATTGAACCTGCAACAAGATCTGTGATACTAAATTTAGAATTCTAATTGGTAATTAACACATTCTGTTCTATGACAAACCTACTATTCTGAAAGTAAACATTTTATTTCTCTTCCACTGTCAGGTTCAAAGACTGAAGATTTATGACTAGGGAATGGACAGCTCTCAGTCTGCTAAGTGCTTGGTTCAGCTAGCATATCCCCACAGCACCTGTCTCAAGTGAACTGAGTGTTTTAGAGGAATTCAGATCTAGTGGAACATAATCCTCTTGGGAAGACAGTGTCAGTTCTGGGGAGGTTACCAGCTGCCGCTCCTAGTGCCCACACTAGTATCCTACTTTCTAAAGGCCTTGGCTTCATTTGCTTTGGTTTCTTTCTCTTCTTTCCTTCTATAGAGTGACTCAGTCTCATGTGTACTCATTCTACATTCTAAGAAAGGGAACTCAGTTTGGGCAATGTACTCATCTTTGTGTAAATGCATTTAATTAAGGGAGAAGAGGTAATGTGCTACAAAGATAATAGCATGGGTTCAGAGTGAAGGAGCCATTTTGAAGAAGGCGCATGGACTCAGCAGATACCGGAAAACGTGTCTACTTCAGGATTGTAGTTTTCAGTTTCCACTAGATGGAGACAGCATTGGTGGCTTATTAAAAGAGCCTACCTAAATTTAATAGAGTTGCAATAATTAAAGGCCTCTTAGAACTGGAATTTTAGCTGGCTAAGAGTTGTATGCCTAAATACAGTCTGCAGTCATTGACCAAAAATGAGCCAAATACTGCTTAAGTAAGGAGTGAATGGTGGAGATTCAATCTCTGGCCATATGGAATTCTGAATTTTCCAGAATTTGTGAAGGCCATGAACCCTCAGATTTAGGAAGCACCATGGGTCCCATGCCAGAAAATATGCTAGATGACAGTATATATAGGGAGACTACCGCCAGAGATGAGGAGAAGATTTTAAAAAGTAACTAGGGAAAAAATATTGATATCAAATAATAACTCTTAAAAACCTGCATGCATTTGGAAATTTAACTGTAAATTCAATTAAAAAAAGATATATGGTAATCTAGGTGAGCTTTGGTTATTTGTGTCTTTCAAGGAGTTTGGTGTTTTCTTTACCTAATTATTCTAGCTAGAGATGATTAATTTTATTATTTTTAATGTTATTTTTTGTTTCATTGATTTTTAAAAAATTTTATTTATTTTTAGAGGGAGTGGAAGGGAGTGAGAAAGAGAGGAAGGAAACATCAATGTGTGGTTGCCCCCACAGCCCCCCTACTGGGGACCCAGCCCACAACCGAGACATGTGTCCCAGACTGGGAATCGAACCTGTGACCCCTCAGTTCGCAGGCTGGCACTCAATCCACTGAGCCACACCAGCCAAGGCTATTTCATTGATTTTTATTTTTGTTTTCTATTTCATTGATTTCTATTTTAATCTACTTTAATTTTCTTTTTTATGCTTATCTTGGGCTTAATTTGCTCTTTCTACTATTTGGGGGTGCAAACTTAAATCATTCATTTTAAGCCCTTCCAGTCTGCTAATGGAAGCATATTATGCTACAAGCACTTAATATGAATTCATGATGTCCCTAAGCACTCTTTAGGTGACTTCAACAGGATGTGATATATTGTGTTTTTCTTTTAATTCACCTTAATTTCTAATTTAACTCATGATTTGTTCTTTAATCTATGTTATTAGAGTGTGTTATTTCATTTCTGAGTATTTTGACATTTTCTGAATATATTTTTGTTTATTGACTTTTAAATTTATTTCCATTGTGTTAAGAGAATATACATTTTGTTGTTTTAATCCTTTTATGTTTATTAAGACTTGTGCTTCCCGAAATGATATATTCAAGTCCTAACTCCTGGTATCTGCAAACCTGACCTTATTTGGAAATAGGGCCTTTGCAGCTCTCACCAAAGTCATGTTAGGTTAGGGTGGACCTCAATCCAATGACGGTAAAAGAATAAATTTCTATTGTTTTATGTCGCCCAGTTTGTGCTATTTTTTATGTCAGCCTTAGGAAACTAATACTTCTAGTGAATATTCCATGTATATTTGTAAAATAATGGATATTTTGTTGACAGTGGATGGAATCTTCTGTAAGTGTTAATTAGGTCAGTTATGTTGATAGCGTTATTCAAGTGTTCTATGTATCTAATGATTTTCTTTCTACCTCAGCTGTCAATTATGGTGAGTAAAGTATTGAAATCTCTGACATCCACAGTGGATTTGTTTGTTTCTTTTCTTAGTATTATCAGTTTTTACTTCATGTATTTTGAAGTTCTGTTGGTAGGTACATTTAGAATTTTTATGTCCTCTTGATGAATTGCTCCTTTCATCATTATAAAATGATACTCTTTATCCCTGCTAGTATTCTTTCCTTAGAAATCCACTGTGTCTGATATTAATATAACTCCAGATATATTTTAATATGTGTTACCGTGGACTATCTTATTTAATTAATTCTATATACTTTTTTATATTTAAAGTAAGATTCTTGTAGATACCATGTTATTGTTTTTTGACATGCTATCTGATCTGACAACCTCAGCTTTTTATTTGATATGGTTAGAACAATTACACTTGATATAATTAGTAATATTGTTGAGTTTAATTCTATGATTTTTCTATTTATTTTACTGAGGTCATAATAAATTAAAATTTTAGAAAGCTGACAAGAACCAAACATCAAGAAATTCAGATGGGGCTCTGGCCAGGCGAGCCAGCGGGTTAGAGCAACGTCCCGACACACCCAGGCTGCGTTTGTTCCCTGGTCAGGGCACACACAAGAATCAGATGCACATAGCATGTCTTTAATTACATAACTGCTTACACATATTTTGACTGCTTATCCTTTTAACCTTTGATTGGTTCCTCATGTAACAGTGTCTTTTATAGTATTTTCTATAGAAATAATAGAAAGATAATCCTGTGTGTCTTCTAGCATGGTGAATAAAAATTATTTCCATTATTGATAAGGTTTAAAAGTTTTTCAGTTTCATAACTCATTATATAAATGGTCATAAGTCATTCAGTTTCATAACTCATTTTTAAGGACTGTTGTCAAATTTGGGGAAACCTCAATCATATTTCTTTCATATCTGATTTGTAATTGGAGGAATTTTCCATAGAGTAGACTTTGGCTCCAAATAGTTTATTTTTTATTTCTTTGCTACCTATGCATTTCTAGTGCCAATTGTAATGTTTGTATCACTACATGTCCTCTGGCCACACATTCTCTTACAATTCTTGTGACAATTGGCATGATAAGTGGTAGGAACATTCAGGAAGCCATTCCCATATTAGGACAGCTAGCAGTAACTTAAATATACATGGAAATGACTAACAACCACATATATATGTGTGTGTGTGTATATATATATATATATGTATATATATATATATTTCACTAGACCCAAACTAAATAAATTTCCAACTCGATAGCCCCTTAGAGGATCTCAAAAACCTAAACTAAGGGCTTACTGCAAATTCTGGGTCAATAAGATTGACCCAATCACTGATTTCCTGTGTTCTTGGGTGTTTTGCTCTAGACCTTGGTCCCTTTTCACCCTACACATTCTTTCCAGAATCTCTTCCATTCACATCAACCCAACTGCCATCTGTATGTTAATGATTTCCAAATCAAAATCTCTAGCCCAGTCCCTTTTCTAAGCTTCAGACATGTATATTCAACTGTTCAGTAATATTCCCAACCATAGAACCTTTTGTCTTTCTTTTCAACCTCATTTTACTGCCTGCATTGACCAAGGCAGAATCCTGAGGGATACCATGGCACCTCCTACACACCCAGCTGGTATTAAATATTTGCTCATTGTTGTGAGGAAAAACTTCCACACATTTGGTGACCAGAGGTGTCAGAAGTGAAGTGTTTTCTGTGAAGGAGACATTCAAGAAGGATAAACATAAGAGGTGAGTTTTTCCCTTCATAGGAAGGGAAAAACTGAGTGTTTCCTTTACAGTAGGTGAATGAATAAATAAACTGTGGTACATCAAAACAATGGACTATTATTCAGCACTACAAAGAAATGAGGTATCAGGCTATGAAAAGACATAGAAGGACATTAACTATATATTACTAATGGAAAGAACCAATCTGAAAAGGATACATACTATATAATTCCAACTACATGACATTCTGGAAAAGGCAAAACTATGGAGACCATAAAAGATCAACAGTTTCTGGGGTCAGGGAATGAATAGGCATAGCACAGATTTTTTTAGGGCAATAAAATACTCTGAATGATATTATATTGGTGAACACATGTCATTAAGCATTTGTCCAAGTCTATAGAACATACAACACCAAGCATGAACCACAGTGTAACCTATGAACTTTGAGTGAAAAATATATATAATTCTGGTGAGTGATGCTGACAATGGGGGGGGCTATACATGTGTAGGGGCAGGAGGCATGTTGAAAAATCCCTGTACTTTCCTCTCAATTTTGTTTTATGAACCTAAAACTGCTCTAAAAAAACAAAAGTCTTAAAACATGAAATAATGGCTCCTTCACACTTATACCCTGGAAACAGGTAGACCACACAAACACAGAGGGTCCCAGTATAGCCAGAGGGGCACAGGGTCCTCTCAGAATTCGAGTTTAGGCTTGTTTATTGCAGAAATGTGTGATAGAGCCCATTTCCTGTCGCTCACCCTTTTCCTCATCAGTGTCCCATCCCTCGGGGCCAACCTGTAACGGTGTGTGTCGTAGGAAAAGTAACAATGTTCTATGCACCCTAAGACCTCTATCTTACTCTATTTTGTGTTACATTCTTTTGTGCTTGAATTATTGACCCAATTACATTGTGAACTATGCCTTAACTTTTTATGTAACATCTGCAGCTTTTATCTTTGTCCTTAGCAAGGATTTCATAAATGATTGTTAAGCTGAATTGAATTTTACTGGCAGACAAAACACCCAACTCATCTCCTCTAAAACGCAGCTGTGATCTACCACAAGAATAAAAAACCCCATGAACTTAGAACCTCAGACTTCTGTGGCATACGCAAAAGCAGTCACTGAAGTGTGGCAAACTGGCAGTACAGGCAAGTTGGGAAGGTAGCTGTGCCAATTACAGGGTGAGAAGGTCAATAGTACGGTTGAGAATTAGGAGCAACAGCGTAGGCCTAGCGCTTGTGCCCGAACAGCCTCGAGTGGTCCTCGGTAGAACCTGACAGGCAGAGCCCCTTGGGGATCCAGGGAATATTGCAAATCAGGGAGTTCAGTCCATTATTGATGTTGGCCAAGAATCACATACAGTACGAGTTAGAAAATACCAGAACTCACAAAACAAAAATGGTTTTGTCTTTTTTGTAGGCATCTAAATGTGGAATTATCTGCCAATGGGGAAAAAAAGAAGCAACCAGATTCCTCCATGGAGGGGGGCTGGGGGGAGGCTTGGTTCCTCTTTTTGCCTTACAGATTTCTCTATGACTAGTAAAACGCTCACTAGTCCCTAGGTGTCCCATGGTATCTGCCATGTTTTGTGGGTCTGTAAATCATCCACGTTCTCCCAGGCTTATGGCATTTGGAGTCTCATAAGGGGCAGCATCCTGCTTGAAGCTGAAAATAATTGCTTATCTTTATAGAGGCAGAGTGAGGCCCCGGGTGGGAATAATGGAAATGGAGACCAACGGCAGTGGGGAAAGGGGAGAGTTTGCAGCTTGGGAGCAAATCGACCAGCTTGCAAAGTAATCTTTTCTTCAAAAATTCAATTGAAAGCATTCACAAGTCTGCACATCCAACCCTTGTTGCCTGGTCTTTTGCAGTAGCAGAAATCACAGACGTTGACAAGGCTCTGAATTCCAGCTGGACAAAAGATGTTCGTTCACGTGGTGTGCCCCGTGGGACTGTCTGCCTTCCAGCTGACAGCACCGTCTGGTTCAAAAAACTAAACACAAACAAACAAGCAAAAAGCCCCCAAACCCTTGTGCTTTCAATCAAGAATGAAGCTGAGGAATTTTCCTGACAGGGGTGAAAGTTGTAGCATGCATGGCCTGTTAGATTTGCATTCTTTGTTTAGTGAGGCATAAAGTCACTGCTCTACCAACAAATTGAAATACCTGGGATAAGTTCTCTCTCTTAGTCTTTCATGCATATTCTCTCCACTCCCTCCATGTGTATGCATGCATAAACTCACATCCGCTTATTACTTTAGAATCAGGTCTATATTTTTATAGTTACAAGCAGAATCATCTCTCTCTCTCTCTCCCTTCTCTCCCTCTCTTGCTCTCTCTCTCCTTCTTCCTCCCTCCTTCCCTCCCTCCCTACTTTTTTTCATCTCCCTCCATCTCTCTATATATCTCTTTCTCCAATATTTCATAAATAAATGGCTAATTCTCTCCCAAGATTCAGGGCCACTCTAATAGGACAAAGATTTTTTTTTTTACCATTAAGTAAATTTGGGGAAAAAATGTGCCACTAGCTCTAAAGGAAATATCAAAAGGTTATTCCAAACATTTTTTTGAACAGGGATTAATTTCTGAAATAATAAAATAAGCAATGGTTTCCCACAATGGCTAATTTCAAGGAGACAAGGAACACCTAGATTTGGTGTGTTTGATAAAAACAAACCAGCCTCCTTGCCTTACAGCTACAGCTTGTGCTAGATGCTTCTTCTTAAGGGGTAGACATTGCCAAGGCAATCCAGTGGCAGTCTCCTACATCGCTGCTTTTCACATTAGTGCGCACAGGCTTCACGGATGTTAATCTTTGTAACACACTTATATAGTCCAAAGGGCAAAATACATTTTCAGTCTGTTTTTCATGGTAGGGAAAGACCATTAGACTACAAGCTTTTGTGATTGCCTTTCTATTTTCCAGGACACTCTGGCAGTGACCAGACCATGGATATTGAAATGGCCTTCAGACCTCAGGACTGTGAAGAAAAGAGAGCAGGAAACCTAAAGGGAATATATGCAACAAACCTGATCAAGAATACGGATGATGGTCAGAGCTGGAAATTCTGCTACTGATACAAGGTGGAAGCCAGAAGGTAGAAACCAGAAAGGAACCAAAGCAAAAAGTCACAGTTAGCAAAGCTCAAGGCCAAAGCCCAGGACAGGAACCAGAGGAGAAATTAGCAAGGACAGAACAAGGGTGTCCAGGTCGGCATTCAGAATCTGCTCTCATGACTGTTCTCGGTGCAGCAGTGTTTCCTAAGCCTGCATAGGGCAGCTCCTTAGGAAAGCATCTGCCAAATATGGGCTCTGGGAGTGTGATTAATCTTAAAGTCACTAGTATTATACTGGGAGGAAACAGAAGAGAGAGAAGCCCTTCATATCCAAGGTGTCTCTGGAGTCATAAACCTCACCAAGGTAGTATCATCAAGGGTAGGCCTGGACTAAAGTGGGCAAGTGAGGTGCCTGGGGTGCCAAACATAAGGAGGCATTCACTCTTAGGGTCATACAGATGCAGGTTGCTGAGGTTCTGAGAGGGGAAGGGTGTCACCCCACCCAAGGCTGAGCTGCACTGGAACTAAGTGACATCTGATGGTATCTGTTTCCCTTTGACATTAGGTCATGAGTCCATTATAATCAGTCTGTGGAGCTCATGGTGTTTCTTGAAACAAAATACATGATTAATATTTGCTACTCCTGGACATTTAGTAATGTAGGATGGATGAAAATAAACTCCTAAATTAATACAACAGACAAATTTTTATTTACACCGTGATTATGACATCTTTTCTTATCCTTTTGCTGGCTAAGAAGTTCTAAATACCTTCCAAGAATATATTTGTTTCAAAAAGAGCAGAGAGAAAATTACTAAGAGACCCCAGCAAATGCTTGCTGAATGAATAGGTAACGAATTAGAATTGAGAAGGAGAATGGGACTCACGTGAACTCAATGAAAATATTCAGTCTCCTTTATTTTAGTGTCATCAGGTAGTTAAAGTAACAGCTTTTTTTATTTTATATATTTTTTTAAATACCCTTTTTACAGAAGGTGTTAAGAGGTAAGGTGTAAGAGGTATTTGTAGTAAGTGCCCACAAGCTTTTCCTCTGAAAGTTATCATTTAAATCACTTCAGTGGGCTCTGATCAATGAGGTAAGATGTTAAAGAAAGAACAACAGAAATAGTATAAAACTTTATCCACCATTAAAAAAAATAACTCAGGACTTCCAGTCAAGATGGTGTCATAGATAGACATAGCTCACCTCTTTGCACAACCATGTCAAAATTAGAACTGAAATATAGAACAACCATCTCTCAGCACTGTCAGAAATCGAGTTGAATGGAAGTCTGTGAACTATGGAATTAAAGAAACCACATCCATCTGGACTAGTATGAGGGGCACAGACACGGAATGGGCTGGTCCCATATCCATGTGTGGTGGATGAAAATTCAGGAGGGATATCTCGGGAATAAGAAGTCCCAGCCCAGAGTTCCAGTGCCAGGAAGATAAGTCCCCATAACTTCAAGCTATAAAAACCAGTGGGAATTGAGTCAGTGGAAGAAACTTCTGGAGCCACAAGCAGTTCCCCCACATGGACTCACCTACTCACTCACTACCTCTGAGCTCCAGAAGCTTGAAAGGCACCAGTAGTATACAGGGAGAAACTGAAGTGTCTGACATCAATAGGAGCAGAGGACATTGTCCCTTTTCTAAACCTTCCCCCCCAAAAGCCAGAAAAATGGTGCCACGTCTGAGACTCCATCAACCTGGCTAACATTGTTTGACTTGTCTTAGAGATCCCCAGAGACTCTACCCCACCCAACTTATGGGCCTACCCAAACTGCTTTTCTACATGAATGGCTGGTCTTGGCTCAAATGTCACAACATCCTAAATCCTATCAAACAAGAAATAGCTGGTTTCAGTGAGCCCCAGGCCCAGCACTAGCAGCAGCCAGATTAGTTTCACAGTGTAGCTTTTCCTGGGTGTCTCCAAGCCCAGCACAAACAGTAGCCATCTCAGATTGCTTCATAGCTCAATCAGGGTGCCCCAGGAAAAACACATGTGGGGGCTGACCTCGATCTACACCACCTAGGAAACCCCAGGGTCAGTGAACCCAGGGGACATCTACAGACCATGTCAGACCATGCCCCTGTATAGCTGATCCTCCCTGGAGGATGGAGGTTGATGGTCAGTGGTCAAGGCAAGTCCTTGAAGCTGACTGGCCTGGGTAAATCCCTCCGGTTGACCTGCTAACAGCAACCAAGGCTCAACTACAACAGGAAGGTTTACTCAACCCACACAAAGGGTATACCTCAAGTACACAGTTTGGGTTATAGGGGAGGCTGTGCCACTGGGTCCTACAGGACACCTACTACATTAGGCCACATTACCAAGACAAGGAGTTAAAGTAGCTCTACCTAATACATAGAAACAAACACAGGGACGCTGCCAAAATGAGAACACAAAGAAACGTGGCCCAAGGAAAGAACAGATCAAAACTCCAGAAAAAGAGCTAAACGAAATGGAGATAAGTAATTTATCAGATGCAGAGTTCAAAACAGTTATGCTGTTAGTGAGGACTTCAACAGTATAAAAAAGATCCAGTCAGAAATGAGAGGTACACCAATTGAAATAAAGAACAATTTACAGGGAAACAACAGTAAGTGGATGAAGCTGAGAATCAAATCAATGATTCAGAACATAAGGAACCAAAAAACAACCAATCAAAACAACAAGAAGAAAAAAGAATCCTAAAAAATAAGGATAGTATAAGTAACCTCTGGGACAACTTCAAATGTGCCAACATTTGAATCATAGGGGTGCCAGAAGGAGAAGAGAAAGAGCAAGAAATTGAAAATCTATTTGAGAAAATAGTGAAAGAAAACTTTTCTAATTTGGTGAAGGAAATAGACATGCAGGTCCAGCAAGCACAGAGAATCCCAAATAAGGTGGATGTAAAGAAGCCCACTCCAAGACACATAATAACTAAAATGCCAAGGTTAAAGATAAAGAGAGAATCTTAAAAGCAGCATGAAAAGAGCAGTTAGTCACTGTCGTGGGGTAGCTCGGTCCTGCCGGGACCCATGGTTGACCATAACCAGTGCGTGTATAAATCTCAGACACACGGGGAGAAGAAATCCGGCGGCCACGGGTCTCCTCCACCATCCCCCATCTTGGGGAGAAAGACCTGGGGAGAAAGACCCCGTGGGTTGCCCAGCCGGGGGTTTTATTAGAGGGATTAAGACACATTTACATTGGATTGATTATTCATGGGATTAAGCAGAACAGGTAGG
>PVJI01032593.1:0-12044 GCA_004026765.1 Micronycteris hirsuta
TTTCAAATCATGAAGAGCAAGGGACTACAACCAAGAATAATCTATCCAGCAAAACTTTCATTTAGAATGGAAGGGCAGATAAAGTGCTTCTCAGATAAGGTCAAGTTCAAGGAGTACATCATCATGCAGCCTCTACTTTATGAAATGTTAAAAAGTTTTGTATGAGGGCTCAGGAGAGAAGGCACCTAGGCCAGATCAGATACCGGGAAATTTAGATCAGCCACAGCCAAGACGCTTCTGAGGTAAGCAAGCAAATACAACCATAGAAACAAAATAGAACCAGAGACATTGAAGTTTAGAACATTCTGGCAGTAACCAGAGGGGAAGGGGAAGGGGAGAAGGGGGACAAGGGTATTCAGGATCTGCAATGAAGGACACATGGACAAAACCAAGGGGGAGAGGGGAAGCAAGGGAGGGAGGTGGGTTTGCCTGGGGTGGGGTGGGGGGAGGGTAAATGCGGACAACTGTAATTGAACAACAATAAAATAATTTTAAAAAAAAAGAAAGAAAATATAATAAAGTAGTACTTCCCCAATCTGGCAAAGGAAATAGACTTCCAGGAAGTCCAGGAAGCTCAGAGAGTCCCAAAGAAGTTGGACCTAGGGAGGCACACACCAAGGCACATCATAATTACATTACCCAAGATTAAAGATAAGGGGAGAATCTTAAAAGCAGCAAGACGAAAGGCGACAGTTACCTACAAAGGATTTCCCATAAGACTGTCAGATGATTTCTCAAAAGAAATTTTTCAGGCAAGAAGGAGCTGGAAAGAAGTATTCTAAGTCATGAAAGGCAAGGACCTCCATCCAAGATTACTCTAGCCAGCAAAGCCATCATTTATAATGGAAGGGCAGATAAAGTGCTTCCCAGGTAAAGTAAAGCTCAAGGAGTTCATCATTGCCAAGCCCGTATTATATGAAATGTTCAAGGGACTTATCTAAGAAAAAGAAAATGATCAAAATTGTGAACAGTAAAATGAGAACAAAGAGCTATCAACAACTTAACCTAAAACAAAAACAAAAGCAAACTAAGCAAATAACTAGAACAGGATCAGATTCACAGAAATGGAGATCATATGGAGGGTTATCAGTGGGAAGGTGGGGGAGAAAATGAGGGAAAATATAAAGGGAATAAGAAGCATAAATGGTAGGTACAAAATAGAGGGAGGTTAAGAATAGTATAGGAAATGGAGAAGCCAAAGAACTTATATGTACGACCCATGGACATGAACTAAGGGCGGGGGGGGGAATGCTGTGGGAAGGTGGTGCAGGGTGGAGGGGAATAAAGGGGAGAAAAATTGGACAACTGTAATAGCATAATCAGTAAAATATATTTTTAAAAACTTTAAAAAGAATGTGAAAGAACCATACAGGAAAGTGCTGTCCAAATTCCCCAGTACAGGTGCTTCTTCCCCAGTAATCAGGATGCTACTCCTACATAAAACCCATCATAGTGGATAAAGCATTTTCATATATATCACCTCATTTAATCCTCTCTCACAAATATAGAAGGAAAGCAGTATTATCACTTTCTGGGTGACAAAAGATCAAATTGATGATTTGCCCCAGGTGACAGAAATAGCTAGTAAACCAAAGAAGAATCTTTAGATCTTTTCAGATCATTTGCTTTTCCCTCTACCTCGTAGCTGTCTCTCTATGAGGCATTCATTCTACTCCCTTGTCAGTTGGCAGCCAAAATCATCATATCCCAGAATCAAGATGACCACATAGCATCAAATATGTGCCTCCTATGTGCCAGGCACTGTGCTCACAGTGAGAACACGAAAGTCAATGATAGATGGATCCTAATGGAGTTCCAGGACCACCTGGGGAGACAGAATCATGAACAAATAATATGTTCTCAGTAACTAGTTTAGTAACAGTGGCATGCACAGGGCCTCTGGGTGTTCAGGGTTGGAGAGATGCATTCTACCTGCCCAGGAAGAGGGGGAAGGTGAGACTGAAGCTCCCCACAATATTCCCTCCGTACGGTGACCAGCTTACACACAACATAAAAGCTGAAAGGACAAAAACAGTTTTACCTCTAACAGGTTATAGAGAGCAATGAAAATTACAAGGATCAAAAAATAAAATAAAATAAAGAGAGAGAGCATGATCGGCTAGACTACTGATTTTTTCTATTCTTGATACTTTATGGAATAGTCCTGAGTCAGGCTTATAACCCTTGACATTTCTTGGACCCAAAACAGGTAAAAGTCCTCAACAGCCAAGTTGTTTATCTAAATTCATCCTGGAATCTGTGCCACGGTTGCTATTATATGCTGTGCAAAGAAAAAAAAAGACCAAATTTAGTAGCAGATGACAAGCGTCAGGTCCAGGCGTTTCCGAGAAGCCTATGAAATCCTCCCCCGTGTTTACTTGAAATCGAAACCTCCTTTCCTGAAGCCAGTCCTTCTCACCAGGATGAGGGGTGTGCGCTCATTGTCCTGGTGCTGCTACTTCCTGCAGCTCTGAGATGAGGAAGTCGTCCAGCAGGGATGCCAGGCAGCCCAGGGCAGTCTGACAGGCTGGCAGCATTACTTCCCTGCACCGAGTTCCCAAAACAACAGTGATGAGGGAAGCAACCAAAAAGGCACAGATGTTAATGTTTACAGCACCCTGGCCCTTGGTCTTCTTAAGTCTTCTTTTACACGTAAAGACCAGAGACAGATGCAAGAGGACAAGACTGCAAACTAGTCACTTTCTAAGGCCAAGAGCATTTTCCTAATGAGAAATAGGAAACACGCCTAATGATAGCAACCTAAGGAGAGGGGTTGAATTCTCCCTAGTTCAGGAAGAGAGATTAGAAAGCTCTCTCCCTATTGTTACATCCCAAACAAGTCCAGATATTATTTTAAAGACTAGTATCAGTAATCATCCTGGTACTCATCTATTAATAAAGTGAGTTTTTCCCTATGGCATTCAAAAATCTTTTGTATTTTGAAATTTCTTTAATGTGGCTTTTTGGGTAATAAACTTTTGTATCAATTTGCTGAGCTGCGACCCAAACAGCAACATTTTCTCTCCAGCTCTCTAGAAGGTGGATCGCTTCCTTGTTCTCACCATTTTGCTGGCCTCCCAGGGTTACATCCACACAGACCAGCAGTCTAGTGTCTATCCGGTCAACCGCCAGGAGCTATTTTGGATTTGCTTTTAATCCACCTTTCCTGCCACTGCAGGCTCAGCGCCTCTACTCTCCTAGGACTCTTTCCTTTAAGGAAACTTTTCAAGATTACACACTTCCCATAGGAGGGCAGGAGTCAGCATCGATCTCAGCTGGGAGAGTTGCCAGGAGGTCTAAGTAACACTCTACATGCCTCTGAGGAGAGACAGGAAAAGCTAGAGATGGTCTCTGCGTCCTCAGGTCCCACGGCTTTCCACTCCCTCCTCTCTGTCCTCAGCCACTGGCTCAGTCCTGCCATGTCCTGTGTGCGCCAGCATAAGTGTTGGATCCTTTGCTCCTGTTTTACTCCATGCCTGGAATACACCTGCATATATCTAATATCTGCTGGTCCTTGAGGCCTCTTTCTGTCTCAGGTATTCCTCCCCAAAGCTTCTATAGGCTCTGCCCCCCAACAGGGCTACTCCCCACCATGAGAGCAAGCCTCCACTTGTCCATCCCCACGTTGCAAACCCCCTGGAGGTACCCACTGTGGTTTGTTAGCCACTCACCCTAAGTGGCAGGCACATTGTAAGTGTCCCACATACCTTTGCTGATTTTAATGTAATTGAACTAGGAAAGTCCTAGCAGAGCAAGCTAAGAAACAGGGTGGGGGCTAGAAGAACAGAAAAGAAAAAGCAGCATTTTGTGGAATGCTGAGAAGGCACCTCTAAACACACCGCGATTGTCATGCTTGACTTGGTTTATGGACTAACACTAGGCTAACGATGAATTAGACAGAAACAGCGAAGCTATGCTTAGCCTCTGCCGCCTAGAGAAAGGATTTTTTAATTCTGTGTTTCCAAGGACCAAGTTAGGTAATGTCAGTGTGAGGAACTGGGCCAGGTGTTAAACAGAAGACAGTACTGGAACCCTGGAGGCACTTCGGAAAGAGCTTCACCTGACCAAACATTCAAATCCAAACACTGTGGGCCAAGCAAAGACATCCTATGGATCTGATCTGGGCCCAGTTGGCCAGAGCAAGAAGCCCAGTGCTCAGCAGAAAACAGGGTCCATCTCCCATTAATTTTTCTATATTTCACTAGTTAAAATTAAAATCTGCTTGAAAGTGTTATTTATAGCAGTATCTTAACTACATAAAACTATCACCTAACACATTTATATGGAAAAGTGTATTTCAGGTTCTCATACTAATGCGAACAGTGCCCCAGGCGACGCCAGCATCGTGGCATCAACATCAGAGCTGTGGGACTCCGATGGGAGGCAACAAGGAAACTCCTGGGCACAGGGAACGTGTGTTGTCTCCACATCTAGAGGTATTTTTATCTCTGTATTTCCCCTGACAGTCAACACTCCAGACATACCAAGATATCTACAGGAGCCACATTGTTCCCATCTCTTTGCTCACTGTGTCTGTCATTCTGTAGTCTTTGCCACACCCTTACCAGGCTACCTCCTCTTCATCGCTGGGGCCTCTGCTTTCCTGACTCTCCGAATGCCACCACAGCACCAGGGACTTCCCCTAGCATAGTGCTTACCCACAGTGAATCGTAACCGTCACTTCGGCCAGCACCTCCACTGCACTGGGCAGGGCCTGACCTCTCACAGTTGTATTCCCAGCATCTTCCCAGTCCCAGTATCATGCGCTTAGTGGTCGATACTGAATAAATGAGCAAATGGATCAATGAAAGACTAAGTGAACAAAGTAGATAAAGCAACCTTTCTAACTAAATCTCTGGGCAGTTATTCTCAAATGGGTCATATAACACACTGTCTTATCAAAGGACAGAGACAAATCTTGAACCTAAAATTCTTCATACCTGCAACACTCAATGCATATTTTATCCTCACAAAAGCTCCAAAAGATAGGTGTTATTATGTTTCTTTTACAAAAAAGTAAATTGCAGATGAGAGATATTGAATAACTCGGCCAATATCACACAGCTAGTAAAAGGCTGAGCTCCGAAGTCCAACGCAGGTCCACTGACTGTAAAACCTGTGCTCTCCCGCCACACCACTGATGGTAAGTGTGCTGCAGTCACTGCTCCCAGACTGGGTAGTCTATGCTCACACGACTGAATTAGTTTTTAGAAGAAGCCAACTCCCACACCAGATTCTGGGTCACAGCTGTTAAGATTTGTCAAGGTGGTCTCTCATCTCAGAGAGAAGCTTCACTTTCACTAGGCTGGGTCTGTTCCCTCCACCTGCCCTCCCACACCGGCCTCTCCCATTTCCCATTCTAATTTAGCACACTTACAAAACCATTAGAGGACAACCTCAAACCACATTCGAAATTCTCCTAGTTAAAATATCAGGAGAATATTTGTAATCCTATTTTAGTAAATACAAATATGAATGCAAGAGAGACAGAGACAGAGAGACAAAAAGACAAAGCAGAGTTATACACAAGTTTTTAAAACAGACTCCTTGCTAGAGGTGCAACAGCACCCATTGCCAGGGAAGAGAACAAGATGGAAGAAGCTCTCTGGCATCTATGCACCTGAAAAACTTATTAATTAAAACAATTCTTAAAGTCATGTAGAAATAAGTGACAAGTAATTTAACTACAACAGTATGAGTCAACTCTAGCACACTCAGTTCTATTTTAACATTGAAGCCCAAGATGATTCAGGCTAACCATGTCATTTTCCAAATGAGTTTAAAATCAGATGCTCACGTAGGGAAAGAGAGAGAATCACTAGACTGCAACCCAAAATGGCAGCCAGTCTTTTAAAATTCCATCTCAGGGTCTATAAAACCCAGGACAGCTGCATGGAATGGACCCAAAGCTTCTCATACTGATGGATGTGGTCTTTGAAAATGTGCCAGCAAGGCTCACAGAGAAAGAAACCAGACCTTTTCAGAACTCAGCAACTCTGCATGGCGACATGCGAAATGGACAAGGCTGCCCTGTTGAATTTTCAAATGTGAATTTTACAACACTAATGAAAACAGTTCTGGTACTGCTTATACCACTTACTATTTCTTCAAGTTTATTCTGGAAGATAAGCAATTTTGTGTCTGCCCAATATCAAGCATAAGGCTTATAAAGTAGCAAATAGCATAGATGCCAAATTCAGTGGTGTCTTCCTGGAAGCAATGGCTACACAAAAGTGGCAAAGAGGGAATCATCTCTGCCAACTAGTATACACAGATAAACTACCCATTGCTCAAAACAGGAGGAAGTCATCACAAGAAATATTTACACCTGAAGAACTATGGTCTCAGAAAGAAAATAGCTCAAATGAAATGAATGCCTTTTTAGTTTAGCCCTTTTGCCCCATTGCTATTTGTTTTGTTTTTTCTTTTTCTCTTTCATGAACTCATTATCACTTTGTAAGTTTTGGAGAAATAGAGTCACTGTGCATTTTACAGCTGCTAAAGAGAATACAACATGCTAAGTAAAAGAAGCCAGTCAAAAAGGTCACATTGTATGAATCCATCTACATGAAATGTCCAGGATAGATAAATCCATTGAGACAAAAAGTAGATTATTGGTTGATTGGGGCTTAGATGTGGGAATATGGGGTGTGTGGGGAGGGTGATTGCTAAAAAGTATTGTTTTTGAAGTGATGAAAATGTACTAAAATTAATTGTGGTGATGGTTGCATAACTCTGCGAATATACTAAAACTCACTGAATTGTATGCTTTAAATAAATGAATTGTATAGTATGTTTCCTTACTTATAAAGCTGTTATAAGTAAGGAAAAAGGAGTGGAGGAAGGAAGGAAGGAAGAAAGGAAGTTAGGAAGGAAAAAACACAACAATCCGAAGACAGAGGAGTGGTATGTAGTTGCTTCTGTCTGACCTAGAGTCTAAGCCTCTTCAGACCTTGCATCCTGCTTCTTTCTAGTGTGAAAACCCACTGCCCTCCCCCTTCCACAACGCACACACCAGAACTGTGCTCTAGTCATCCCAAATTACATTTCACCCAAACTCCATGCAGTTCTACTTTTCTGAGCTTTTACACAAAATCCTCTCTACCTTGAATGCCTACCACTCCACATTTTTCACCAAAGGAACATCTACTCATCCTTCAAAAGGAGGTGACATCCTTCAAATGTCATCTAAATCCTTCAGATGACATGTAGGATGTCTCTCCTGATCTCCCCTGGTAGCTAGGTGGCTTCTCCTCTTTGCCTTAGGAGGGCTTTATTATACGGCATGGGATTTGTATCATATGGTAGGACATTTGTCACAATGAATTACAACTTAACTAGATGCACATGACATCCCCAAAGAGACCACAAGATCATAAATGACAAATATATTTTACTCATCTTGGTATTGACAAAACCTGGAACAATGGCTATCATATAGAGAATATCTAGTAAATATTTGCAAAATGAATCAATAATGGAGGTGTGATGCCTTTATAACACAGGCCATGCCAGGTTAACCAGTAAAAGCCCCTAACTCCTATTGACAGCAGAAACTGTAATGGTTTCACAAAGAAAGTGTCTGAATGCCCAAGTCTCTACCTCAATTGGGAATCTATTTTCAACTTGGTTCCTGCCCACAGAGCTCCAAGGCGCCCCTCCCACCACTCTGGGCAAATCCACATCACAACAGAGAGTACAAGCGGAGGGCAGAGAAAGATAAAAAGAGCTGTGAACACAAACAGAAATGCAAAACATGTCTTGGGATGACAAGCACTGTAAGAAAACAGCAGTCTGCAAAATGTTTTCGAAAGAAGCCAAACTCCTTAAAAACTGCACATCAGAATTGTGTTGAAAGTGAAATCTGAGCATGTGTTGACATCAAGGTTAGAAGTTTCTGTACATAAAAAAGCATATACAGAAAGAACCAACCAGCCAACTCTAGCCCTGACAGAGGATCAACTAACTGAATTTGAGAGAAGAGGAGAAGTCAGAGTGCCAGTTTCTTTATGAACACACACAGGAAGCTATTACTTATATTTGTAGAATTTTAAAGTACTCTTTATGTTAAAGGTAATGGGTATATTTTCTAAATGTAAGTTCAGCATTCTCAATATGTAATTTTATTGGTCTCAAAAAGTCCTGATTAAAGGACCTCCCTCTAGGTCCAATCAAATATAGACAAAGCCTATGAACACCCCATATATAATGGCCCGCTCACACTGAGAACTGCCGGAACTTCTAAAGAGAATAAGTCATCCTGGACTCCGAGTGTTAACATAAATTATTAACCTTATTATACTTCCACTTAAAAATATACCAACATAAATGTAGATGTAAACTCTTCATGCTTGTAGCTCTGATGTAACTTCATAGCCCAAATCTGATGCTGGTACTGTTGCAGTGTTAGCATCTTTGAGTGCGGCATGCCTACCCGTGCTGCCCTGTGCTGTGCGATGATGCAACTCTCCCACCACTTTCCTCAGTTTATTTGGTGCTACCTCCATTCATGCAAAGCTTCAAGATGTCATTTGCCCTTCACTGGAGTGAATGTGACCATAAATGTTGGTGCTGGAATTATACCAGCACACTAGTGATAACTTGGTCATCCAGTTGCTCCAACTATTAAATGTATAATTTCAAATTGTGTTTATGTTATAAAGGTAAGGCTACTATAAATTACAAAATTTGCATAGAGAACCTGTGGATTTCAGTTTGTGAAACATACTGTTAGACCAACCAACCCTGGTAGCACTGTCCTATCTGACCGACCAGTCTGATCATTCTTCGGGCTCAGGGGAAGACTAACAATACCAGTCTCCAGAAATCCTGAAGAGACAGTGCTATGCTGCCCCGGACAGTGTAAGCATTTAAGGTAAAACACAAGAACGAGTTTTCCTCCAGAAGCCATAGACAGAGGAAAGCAAAGGGCAGAGGATAACTCAACTCCCTCCTCAACAAACCATCCCCAGGGCAACTTCTTTCCAAGCTGAGATCATCCTTCTTACCCCACTTCCCAGTCGACCACATGTAGTTGTGTCTAGAAGAAATCCAAGCAACCAGTTAACAAAGCTCGGTTGACTCGTGCGTGGTTTTACAACTGGCTAGTCTTGCTTATTTATGTTTGGTTGGATTTTTTGTTAATTTTTTAATTGTGGCAGAGTACACAGAACATAAAGTTGACTATTTTAAGCACTTTTAAGTGTACAGTTCACTAGTGTCAAGTATCTTCATACTGTGCAACCAACTACTCTCTTGAAAGTAATTTTTCGTCTTGTAAAACTGAAACTATGTACCTATTAAACTACTTCCCATTCCTCTCATCCCCAGCCCCTGGCAACCACCATTCCACTTTCTGCCTCTATGAATTTCACCACTCTGGATACCTTATATAACTGGATTCATACAGTATTTGTCCTTCTGTGACTGTCTTATCTCACTGAGCATAAGACAGTCACATAAGACATCTTCATGGGCTCATCTATGTTGTAGTATATGTCAGAACTTTCTTTCTTTCTTTCTTTCTTTCTTTTTTTTTTTGGCTGAATAACATTCCATTGAATGTATAGACTACATTTTGTTTATCTATTCATTCATAGATGAACACTACTTTTTTCATCTTTTGGCTATTGTGAATAGTACTGCCATGAACACGGGTACACCTTGTTTTATTTTTTACTGATTGGGTTGTTCTTTTCATTCTACCATATTAATTTTCTAGATTCCCAATCTCCTTTTAAGCCTGAGGAAAGCTTGCCTCTAAGGTTTGGTGCTTTTCTTTCTCCAGCATACAATTTCATATACTTTTTGTCTCCAGGCATGAACACAAATCTTCATAGACAACACTGTAATGGCCAGACTCCAGAATATCTCTCAAGAACATGTAAACATATGTACAGAAAGGTGTTGAATTTAGCATCTCAGAGGAGGAGAACTAAGTGGAGTGGGTCCTAAAGTGCCATCCTCTGCCATCAGCCACAGGACTTCACCTCAATGTGGGAAAACGTTGATATGCCCTCAGGAGGACCCTGCCATGAAGCTATTAAAGCCTCTTCCTTCACCAGCCACCCTTTTCAGGGATTTCACAAATGTTTGGTGGAAGCTACCTTTCTCTTAAGTGACAAAGGCAACCCAAAGTTAGCTGAGCTTGTAGATGGAGGCTGCCCTTCCATCATGACATCTTTCCTATGAGTGACACATAAAATGTACTATGATTTATAATGGATTATTTAGAATGTTGCCACCTGATAGCTGCCTGAGCACACATGTGCATGCACACCCCAGAAATTTAGCAGGTAGCTTGCTAATTTTCCAAATTTCATTTTCCCACACTCAAGGGACAATGCAGAAGCTCATTTTAACACCGATCTATTTTATTTTGTTCAAAGAAAATAACTCTTATTTGTTCCTTCTGAGCATTCTCATGAAAAAACAAGGTAAATCTCCCATACCACATGAGAACATATGTTTTCACAAAAGGGGGTAATCTCAGAGGTGTCTTCCTCTTCCTGGATCAGCAGCTGCCCAAGGAGGCCCAGGCTTCTCCAAGAGCCTGATTGTCCTCTCTCCATACATACCTGGTGGTACCTGGTAGAAAGAAAAATTTACAGAAAGCTGAAGAGTGAAAGGTGGATGCATCATCTTTCTTAACATCTTAGATGGTTAAGAGGAGGAAGCAAGGGATAGAGGATTCAGCACTGGGCTCACAGTCTTAATATTGGGTTGACCAAAAAGTTAATTTTTTTCCATAAGATTTCTCTAGTACCACTTAGCTGTCTTTACCCTTATTCAAAAAATTTTGTTAGATTGTATTGTGACAGCTGCCATACCAGCATGCATTTGAAAAAACTTATCAAAATTGGTGAATGTTTGTGTAGCCATTTTCACATTAAAGACAGAAAAAAAGAAGCAACAGGTTCAGGATATTATGCTTTATTATTTCAAGAAAGGTAAAAATGCAACTGAAAACACAAAAAAACAATTTGTGCAGTGTGTGGAGCAGGTGCTGTGACTGATCCAAAATGTCAAAAGTGGTTTGTGAACTTTTGTGCTGGAGATTTCTACTGGACGATGCTCCATGGTCAGGGCAGACCAGTTGAAGTTGATAGCGATCAAACTGAGACATTAATGAAGAACAATCAACATTATACCATATAGCAAAAAGCTGACATACCCAAAATATCCAAATCAATAAAGTCATTGATGAAAATAAAAAATTTGTCTTATTTTATGTAAAAAACCTTATGGACTTTTTGGCCAACCCGTCTTGGATTCCAATGTGCTTCCTTCTTTTACCAACATTAGGAAGCTAATGTTGAGATGGGATGGTAAGAAGCTTGGAAAATACTTGAAAAATGGAATAGGGAAACTGAGGCAGATAGTGGAACACAATAGTTGAGCAACGTACAGCCAGGTGCAGGTGGTCGCCAGGGTGAGAGGCCCTGAGTGCCTGGCAGGGGGCAAAGGTGGGAAAACAAGGACCTGGCCTCCAGGGTAACTTCTCTTCCCCTGGCCTTTCCTCCCTGGAGAGAACATCTAGGCCTCAGTTGTGTTTCAGCTCCAGGTCCAGAAAAGCAGCAAAACAGGTGGGTGACGCCAGAACCAACTGCAATGACTGAAGACCCCCTGCTCTGCCACTGACCAGTCAGTGCAGACCGTGACCCTGAAAGGGCACACCTGGAAATTTATGAATATTCTGCTGAAATCCTCCCCTGAGAACTTCCCTAAGATTCCAGCCTGCAAGAAAGAGATAAAAGCCTCAAGACCAAGGAACCAGTGCATCGCTGCTCTCCTTCTGGGGAGCAGCCCACCCGCTTCCTTTCCCTTCTTTCTATCCCACTTCTTTCCTCACAAGCAGGCACCTCCTGAACTCTCAGGCAATGGGCAGCTGGCAGCTTGTCCCAGGCTGATCCCCTGAAGCTGTCCCCAAAGCCCCCTTTTCTCTGACTTCCTAGTGAGCTAAGGCAGCCCAGCCTAGGCTCTCCTGTTGCTTCTCCTATGCTAAGCCCTCCCTTGTTTCACTGCCTCCAGCTTTAATAAGTGTA
>PVJI01032594.1:0-12044 GCA_004026765.1 Micronycteris hirsuta
TGGTCAGGAAGCAATCAATGAGTGCATTAGTAGGTGGAACAACAAATTGATGTTTCTCTCTCTTTCTCTCAAAATCAATAAATACAAATTTTTAAGTTACTAAATCTGCATAATAAACTTTTACCCTTGCTTTTCCTGATATCTTCCTGTAACTAGCTGCCTCTTACCCTACCCCATCTTTCCTTTTGTCTTTAGCTGAAGGTGGTATTTAAGTTGGTGGTTTAGGTCGTCTTCGCTGTTACTCATTTTTCCTGGGTGTCTCCTATGTATGTATGTGTAAGGTATTATAAATGTTAATAAACTTGTTTGTTTTTCAGATATATTTTAAATGAAAATTATTATTAATGAATACAGCATCTGTGAGAAAAGTTTGAATAGGCTATTACTATTTAATAAAACCAGAACTTCAACATTGTGAAACATTTTGGAATGTGGTTTCATCTGAATTGTCTGTTTGTGTGGACAGAAAGAGATTCTAAGGAAAGTAACCTCATAGGGTAATCTGATCACAAATTCCTAACTGAGTAGTCACTCCCCAGGCATTTAACTTCTTTAGTTAAAGGCTTATCTTTGTCTTCAGCAAGCCCAGTCCTTTGTTTGAGTATCTAAGTTAACACATCTTGGAAATGCCTCTTTTCAGACCCCGCCTTCTAAAGCTTGACCACCCTCAAGAGAGCACAGAATCTTGTTAACTACTCTGTAATCCAATCTGCCTTGCTTTCTCTAACCTTCATGTAATCCCTTCTTAATTGCAGATGCATGAAAGAAGCTGCAAACTGTCAGTTCTTGGAAACATTTATCTCAATCTGTTGAGGTCTTGGTTCCAGGAGTATCCTTTATGTGTAGCTCAAATAACTTTTGATAAAAATCCTCTACAAATCTGGACATTTTTATCTCAGCATATGTATGTTTGTACTGTTTTGCGCCCCCCCACCCCAAACGCAACTTCCAACCTTGTATGCTATATCTGAAGTCTAAAGAAACCAACTTTCTTTGGTTCCTTTGTATGCTTTGGGCAGTTGTGAGGGCTCAGCCATGGTGCAGGAAAAGTCCGTTTTGAAATCACAAATCTCTATGGATTCTTAAGGTTTCTTTCTGGAACTGAAAGTGAGAGCTAACTGACTATCCCACATGTTTCCCTAACAAACAAAATATGAGTATAATCAGTCTAAAAAAATACAAGTCTATTCAGAGGAGACAGGAAGGCATGTTTCAAGATTAAACTTTCAGTCTAGAAGAGAATTCTCTTCTTGCCATCCAGAGGTTAGTTGGAATGAAGTTTTATCTGATTGCTCTGTTTTGTTATTGAGGCAAGCCTTACTTAGACTTCAACACAGATGAAGATTAAGGAGTAATTTTTTCCCCTTCCAACATTTTTTGTTATTCTGTGCCTCTTACTTTGTTTATTGACAAAAAATCTTAGCCACCAAAGAAATGGTAGGAATAAGCCACTGAATTCTTCTTAATGAAGAAGCCGGTGGAATTCTCTATCTGAGTCTCCACAAATAAACACAAAAAAAGACCATCCGTTTAATCTAAATGCTGTTCTGATAGCTTAATGTTATCATGTTTGAAAGCATGGCTGTAGAACAGCTGGAGTGTTCTTGAGTAGATTATATGCTGGAGTTTTGATTAATCAACAAATCTGTTTAGAGTAATAATAAGTAAATTGACATAAAGCAAATGACAGATGTGCTCTACAGGGAAATAATCTATCTTTCTTTCTTTCTTTCTTTCTTTCTTTCTTCCTTTCTAGTTTCCAAATAATAGGGAATTACATTTAATAATTTCTCTTTTGAAACATGCAGGCATTTATATATGTTTTTCTTTTTAATAATTTTTTGTTTTTCAGTTATAGTTGATATATAATATTATAATAGTTTCAGGTATACAACCCATTAGACATTTATGTACATAACTTATGAAGTGATCACCCTGATAAATCTAGTACCCACCTGACACCATGCACAGTTATTACAATATTATTAGCTATGTTCCCTGTGCTGTACTTTACATCCCTATGACTGTTCTGTAACTACCAATTTGTACTTCTTAATCCCTTCACCTTTTTCACCAATCCCCCAACCCCTCTCTTCATCTGACAACCATCAAAATGTTCTCTGTATCTATGAGTCTGTTTCTGTTCTGCTTGTTTGTTTATCTTGCTCTTTAGATTCACATTTAAATGAAATCATCTGGCCTATGTCCTTCTCTGTCCAACTTATTTCACTCAGCACAGTACCCTCTAGGTCCCTTCATGTTGTTGCAGATGGCAAGATTTCGTTCTTTTTTTATGGCTGAGTCATATTCCATTGTGTATATACATTTCTTTATTCATTCATCTGTTGATGGACACTTAGATTACTTCCATATTTTGGCTATTGTAAATAATGCTGCAATGAACATATGGATGATATACTTATTGCCATTTTATTATTCATATTTTTATCTTTTTCTTTTTTATCCTTACCCAAGAATATTTTTTTCATTGCTTGTAGAGAGGCAGGAAAGAGGAAGGGAGAGAGAAACATCAATGAACATATGGATGATATATTTATTGCCATTTTATTATTCATATTTTTTATCTTTTTTTTTCTTCTTTTAAATTCTCACCTAGGACATTTTTTCATTGCTTTTAGAGAAAGAGGAAGGGAGAGAAAGAGGCATCAATTGGTTGTCTCCCATACACAGCCTGACTGGGGATTGTGCATGCCTGGATCAGAGATCGAACCTGCAACCCAGGCATGTGCACTGGCCAGGAATCAAACCTGCAACCTTTCACTTATGGGAGATGCTCCAACCAGCTGAACCACTTCTTAAAGAAGACCCTGTAACGTTTCTTGTAATACTGGTTTTGGGGGTGAAGAACTCCTTTAGCTTTTTCTTCTTTGACAAGCTGTTTATCTCTCTTTTGATTCTAAATGATAGCTTTGCTGGGTATATTAATCTTGGTTGTAGGTCCTTGCTCTTCATCACTTTGAATATTTTTTACTAATCCCTTCTAGCCTGCTAAGTTTGTATTGAGAAGTCTGCTAATTCTCTTATGGGAGCTCCCTTGTAGGTAACTAACTGCTATTCTCTTGCTGCTTTTAAGATTTTGTCTTTATCTTTAACCTTTGTCATTTTAATTATGATGTGTCTTGGTATGGGCCTCTTTGGGTTCATCTTGTTTGGGACTTGTATGTCTATTTCCTTCACCAGGTTAGAAAAGTCTTCAGTCATTATTTTTTCCAATTTCTTGCTCTCTCTCTTCCTGTTTGGGCATCCCCATGATGTTAATATTGGTATGCTTGAAGTTGTCCCAGAGGTGCTTCTTAACCTATCCTCATTTTTTTGGATTCTTTCTTCTTTTTTTTTTTTGCTGCTCTGATTGGGTGTTTTGTGCTTCTCTATCTGCCAAATTGCTGACTTAATCCCCTATTCTACTATCTACTCTATTTTTGATTCCCTGTTCTTTTTTACAGGTTCTTTTTTAATGTTTTCATTTAAAAAGCTTCATTTTAATATTTCCTATCCCTCTGTTGAAGTTCTCACTGTGATCACTGAGCATCATTATAATCAGTGGTAGATTGCTTATTTAGTTCTTTTTCTGGAGTTTTGTCCTATTCTGTCATTTGGGTCATGTTTCTTGGTTACCTCATTTGGCTGCCTCTCTGTGTTTGTTTCTGTGTTTTAGGTAGAGCTACTATGTCTCCTGGTCTTGGTAGGTGCCCCTATGTCATAAGTGTCCTGTAGGGCTCAGAAGCATGGCCTCCCTGATCACCCAAGCTGGGCGCTCCAGGTGCGCCCCTTATGTGGACTGTCTGTGCCCTCCTCTTGTATTTGTATATTGCCATCAGTGGAAGGCATTTACACTACAGGCCAATTGGCTGTAAGGACTGGCTGTGACCACAGCAAAGGTTCTGCTTTGCAGGGGTCAGTTGCAGAATAGGAGTTGCTTCAGCAGGGCTCTGGTGCCCACTGAATCCACCCCTTGAGTGTGTTGCTTGTGGCGGTGGTTGGGTGTTGCTTCATTGCTGTCCACTGGGTGGTTTGGCTCTGGGGACTCCCAGGCCAAGGTTAGGCACCGCCCATGCCCTGCCTGAGGCTACCTTTCATGAGCTACAATACGAGCTGTAGATGGCTGCTACTTGTGCTGGGCTTGGAGGTGTCCAAGTGAGGCCAAGCTGTGAACCAAGGCCTGCTACCGCTAGTGCCAGGCTTGGGGCCACTTAGCAAGAGGTAGGAGGCACATCAAGACTGCATGTTGCTTATCTGAGAGATTTTAGGAAAGTTAGCAGCATGAGCCAAGACAGGCCATTTGTATGGAAAAGACACTGGATAGAGTTTGGTTGGGCCCAAATGTTGGGTGGGGCAGGGTTTCAGGGTATCACAGGGGAGGGGGTGGTGTGGGGAGACAGTGGTAGCCAGACTGATAGACTCAGATGTGGCATCCTGCCTAAAGGATCTGGGAGGTGGGGTGTGATGGCACAGCAAAGGAACAAATCGTCTCTGCCAGTGCTTCTGTCTGGGAGAAAACTGCGCCACCAGCCCTCATCCTGCAGCCAGATAATTCAGTTTCTCCCCATATGTTGCTGGCCCTGAAACTCAGGGTGAGTCAGTCCTGAGTCCAAGTAAGTTCATGTGCAAGTTCTTTAAATAGAATGGACTCCAGCATCCTTCAGTCTCACTTAGCCACAATCCCCACTGATTTTCACAACCAGAAGTTTGGGGGACCTCTCTTCCTGGCACTGGAACCCTAGGCTGGGGGTTCTGGTATAGGGCGCAGAAGCTTCAGTCTTCAGGGAGTACCTCTGCAGTCAAGATATCCCTCCTGATTTTTAAACGTCACACATGGGTGCAGGACCAAACTGTTGGCATCCCCACCCCTCCTATCAGTCTCAGCGTGGTGGCTTCTTCATATCCTTAGTTACAGGAATTCTGTTCAGCTAAATTAAGAGATTTTGAATGATGGCTATTCTTTAGCTTATGGTAATTGTAATTTTGATGTGGTTGTTGGAGGTTTTGAGAACCGTGTTTACCTATGCTGTCATCTTGACTGGAAGCCTGATGTTTTTTTTCTTTTTAATTGCACTTATATTTGGTTCTCGCTATTGACTCAAATGGCAAATATTCCATTTTTAGTTCTCTCTGCTATCTTTGAAGGAAATGTTTACTAAATGGTGTTTTGATAGCCATATGAAATACTCTTTTTCTATATTTTCCCTTTACTTATACATATTCCAGTTTTTATTATGGCATGAAATGTCTTTAATGTCATATTTACTCAGAACAATAGATGCATGATATGAAGTGACAAAGCTATAAGTTAGAAATTACTTATTTTTAAGAAAATGTGTACTCAGCCTCATAAATATTGCTAATATGTTTCTTCTGAAACTTCTTAAGGTATAAATTACGTTTCCCCAGGCACCTCAGATACTTCATGCTGTTACTGGGAAATAAATGGAAAATGCTATGGGTATAAATCTATGTGCATGATAAATAGGGAAGAAATGAGAGATGGTGAGTATAAATTCAGTTGTAAAAGGGAGAAATTGGTGTGGAATTCTCACATACTTCAAACCAACTGAATTATTAGAGAGGGAATTTGACAAAGTGAAGATTGGATTCTGCAATGTTAAACAAACTTAAACCTGTCAGTACCATGTAAGGCCAGGGCTATAAGAATTGAAAACTATTGCCAAATGCGTCATGTGGAGGGAAAGGTGAGCCAGGATCCTGGATTTGAACTCTAAGGCATAGCATGGGGTTGTACTGAGGGAGGTTTCAGACCACTTAGAGGAGTTACAGAAGCAGTGTTTGTAAGACCAATGATGCTAGGCCCTCAAAATCTGACTTTGATGGGGAAAAGGAAATATACTGAAATTATATTGACAATGGCAAAATACTCTTTCAAGAAAATGTTGTGTTTAAGAACAAACTGACAATGAACAGAGGAGAGGGGGAAGGGGAAATGGGGAAGTAGGGGAAGGGCAAGCAAAGGAGCACGAGTAGAGGACTCACGGGCACGGACAGTGGGGGATTGACTGTGGGCGTGGGGAGGCAGGGCAGGGCAGAGCAGTGGGGAAAAGGCGGGACAACTAACTGAACGACGACAACAACAGCAAAAAAGAGAGAGAAAAGAAATGTGTTTAAGTATGGTTTTGATGCTATGTGTTAGGATTTCTTTTCTAGAAGTAACACATCTCTAAAATCAAAGTCCAGGTCAGTGTGGAAGTCTGATACATGTTAGTAACATTCACTTTACACCCTGTTAAACATATCATGTTTAAAATGTGGTCACATTCAAGATTAGCCCTAACATTACAAAGTAAGACATGGGTACTCTCCTTCATTGCTAATAATAATCCAAATAGAGTATTTAGTGAGCGCTATTTAGATACAGTTTTCAAACCCTTAAAAGGTTCATAACTTTGACCCAACAATTCCACATCTAAGAATTTATTCTAAGGCAACAATCAGGAAGGTGTAAAAATTAATTGAAGTCTGAGGCTTTTTATCATAGTGTTCTTTATAAAGTGAAAAAGGGGAAGGAACCTAAATACCCACAATAGGGAATCTGTTAAATAAATTATGTCTGCATGAAGCAGTGTTATTCATGTACTTAAAAATTATGGTATAACTACAGATTATAGTATAGATGAGTTGCTGGTGGTTTAGGAATATGTCATGATATGTTTGTTAATGAAAAAAAGACAGGATACCAAAAGGTACAAATGGAGAGTTGTTTTTAGATTTTTTGTAATTAATGTTTCTGATGTTGTTTAACTTTAAAACCCTTTATAGGATTAGTTTTTCTTCCTGTCTGCCCTTTTTTCTGTCTGCCCTCTTTGGGACAATCACAAAGCTCTCAAGCTTGTTTGGCATCCCCTATCAAAATTGATTTTGTTTTATATACTACTATTCTCCAAAGCTGAACTAATGGAGAGAACAAATCCAGAAGCTAATTTATGATAAGATATTAATGAAAAATAGTAGATCAAAATGTAACAACTTTTTCTACATTTCCATCACTTATTCAACAAATTGTATTTCCACGCTCTTGGCCCTGCAGAAGAAACTGTGAAAGTAAGCCCACTTACCATATAAAGGAAATATGTGATTTTTCACAATCACTTTGGGCAAGTCAATATGGTAAGTGTAGGGATCTTGTGACCATGGCAGGCCAAGGAGCAAGTGGAGCCTGCCAGTGCACTAAAAAACCCTCACAGTGGAGTTCTCCCTCCAGCGAGCACGCCCCTGCCTTTCCCTTCCTCGTCTTGTCCCCCCAGGCACTTCATTGTTTCCTTTCTCTCCCCGAAGCTCCGCCCTGCTTTTGCTTCCCTAACTTGTTTCCTGAGTCTGCCCAGTTCAGTTGGCTCACTTGGGTAATCTTCTAAATAAACTTTCTCTTATAATTTGAAAAAAATAACCCACCACAGTGGGTGCGTTTTAATTTTGTATATGTTGTGTGTTGTGCTCTTCATTATACCATTATATTAACATTTCTCTTTTTTTAAGTAGAATGATTTCCAAATTTCCAATGAAATTTTTTAAAATTTCATTGAGCACTATAGTGCCCAGCCCAGTGTTACAGTGTTAGATCATTAGAACATTCAGTAATATCCCTACTCTAAAGGAGATAAGATACAACCAAGCCTGAAGAACGGTCTCCTGTTTTTGCCTTTTCTGTATTTTCTGTTGTCAGTGTGCCTATAACATGCCATCTCACTGGCTTTTCTGTTTGTCTGCACCGTGCTGCAGGGTGTGCCCCTTGAAAACTCTTACTCATCGTCATATCCTTAGCACCTCGCACAGGGTCTAATTCAATGCCTTCTTGGCAATCCTAAAAATGCCCAGTGGTGTGACACAGAATATAGAAATAATCTACTTTGAAAAAAGGCAAATTTGAAGAGAGTTACAGATGTTTACTGAGTGCTACTTATGTGGCAAAAACCATACTTAGCACTTTCTGAGTATTATTTAGTTTAGTAATACCAGGAACCTGAGATTCATATTATGTTTTTAACGGATAGGGAAACTGAGACTTACAGAGATTAAGTTCAAGGTAAAAACAGTTCAAGCTCTTGTTCTATGAGTCTGTGCCTTTAACTCCAATACCCTACACTCTTCCAAGGAAAGTCCTTTCTGGAAGGTGATATTTACTCCTTATTTATGCCAGGCATCTCCATCCTCATGGCTGGCCAAAGCTATTTGGCTTCAACTTCCCATGAGGAAAAAATATACTTGCCAGGAAAGTTTACCTGCAAGTTGTGAATTCAGGATACAGTCTAATTCTGTTCCACCTTGATTTCCATTTATGAGGCAAACATTTCCTTTTTGATATGGTTTAATGACTTTTTTCCTGTTTATAATCAGATGGAACAGAACTTTGAGGTTGCCTTTCCACATTCAGTCTTTGCTTTCTGTTTTAAAGGGCTGGTAAATTAGTAGCTTTGAGCTGGTTAGATATATTTACCCAATGTTTAATGTACAATATGTCCTACATTCTCCTAGGGCTGTGCTGGATGGGATCATTACAGTTCTTAATATTTTTTTTGCCTGACCTTCCATAATGTTAAAACAGTGGTATCAGTACCATAGAATGAATACCTGAATCCTCATGAATGATTTACAGATTATTTTATGAGGGCCTTGTCTCTTTGACTATATTGTGTCAATAATTATGTCTTACATTTCTTCTGGACCTCCCAACACCAAGAACACGGCGTGAGCCTGGTAATGGTTCGGTGTTATCAGGAGTGCTAGCCTCCAGTCTGATTCTACGGCTACTTATTAACAGGATTTTGTGATTTCTTAGCTGAGACCTGATGGGCCTTGTTTTTCGTAATCAAAAATCAGAGGATTATCTAGATTGCTTGGTCTTTTCCAATTTACATTTGGGATACAGAGATCTCCATAGTTTTTTGTTTTTGTTTTTTTTTTATGGTTAGCTGATAGTCTAATTCATTGTGGTGGCATTAACAGGAATAGAAACATTGTAAATTGACCTGGATCTGCAAAGATAGTATTAAGTTCAGTTTTGAATATGTGACATTCAAGAATGCAGTTTGGTGTACCTAAATCTAGATATCCTTTAAGAGTGAAAATAGATTGACTTTTTAAGTTGATGATAGAGGTGCTGTCATTCTCACTGACCTCTTTTCTTTTTTTTTTTTTAATTAACAAGTGTCACCCCAGTAAATTCAATAAGAAGAAAAATATTTGAGAAAAGCTAAGGATATTTTAGGAAAGAAAAACTGAGGAAAAATTAAGAATTTAAGTTACTTGCCCCATATCAGACCAAACAATCAGGTGACCGTGAAATTAAACCAGGTCTGTCTGACACTATTAAGAAATTCTGTCAACTCTGATGGCTTGTAATGTGAAATCATATTTTGCTCATATTAATGTCAAATTTGTCTTAGTAAGGAATTTGACAATGCTGGATATTTCTTCAATCTCACTTTCCTGAAATCTCACTTTCTTCTGTTTTTCTGTTCTTTTGATAGGTGGATGTTTGTCTTCCCTTCTTTCTGCCAGTACCTTTTCCTCTTATATATTGATATTCCACCACTTCCACTTTTTGAGTTCTTTTTGTGTATCTGGGTAGGGATTTCTTTGGGTTTATCCTGTTTGAGGTCTCTGATCTTCTTAGGTCTGTAGGCATGTCTTTCATGAAATTTGGGAGGTTTTAAAACATAACTTCTTTAAAAAATTTTTTGCACTTTCTGTTCTTCTGTTACTCTGATGACATAAATGTTAGCTCTTTTAGTATTATTTCTTAGATGTCTGAGCATTTGTTGATTTTTTTAAAGTAAGTTTTGTCCCTGTTGTCCAGACTTCACTGACCTCTTTTGATAGTGTAGATTAGAATCATAGGCTTGAAGTAAAAGGTACTTACTCACAACAATCGTATAATCAAATCACAGATTTTTAGATCTGAAAGAGATGTACAAATCATATAACCTATCTCATATGTCTTGTATTTAAGATTGAAGAAATGGGATTTGCCCAAAGTTACCCAAACCTAGCTACAGATAAGATAGTCTGCTGACCACAGTCCCCTGTCTCCAAGCTCCTGGTTCATACCTCACTGTGCTTATGTTTCCTTCAGACGGCATTTTAACATTTGTAGTATTCTTTTACAAGCAATAAATTCAGTAATCATTATGTATCCAAATACATACCCAAAATTATTTGTAAAATTTAGCTCAGTTTTCTGGGAAGGAAAAGCAATCAAATAGCATCATTACTATATTCAAATTGTGACCTCTACAATTAAATGGTGTGGTAAGGAAACGACTGAATTGTGCAGTTACAGGGGTATGGTTTTATGACATCTCTTGAAAGTTAAGTCATGGTGTATAGTCCTAAATGGTTTTTTGCTATTCTCATGAGATATTAATCTCTCTGCATCTCTGCTCAGATCCTATATTAGGTCTGGGATATATGAAGTATAGGCTGATCATGTTGTGACTCTTTATAGAATTATGATACCAAAATATGTGTTTCTGGTGGGTCTTCATTTTTTTTCTGACAAAGAACTGTATATCCATGACAAAGGTCAAATGGAGATCTGGCATCCATTTCACTACTTGCAAGACATAATCTCAAGAATATGTAATACGCATAACTCTTTGCCAGAAAACTGAAAGGAAATGATTGCATTTAAGTACAATGTATTCTACAACAATAGTTTAGTATGCATGAAATTTAAAACTGCTGGTTTTCCAAGTATGATTTTTAAAAGTAGACTTATTTATTTTTTTAAATATTGTACCCACTGTGTTATGCTTTGTGGAATGTTCTTAAAAGCTGAGATTTAAGACTAAAGAAATTAAAAATCTTAATGGTAATAGTTTGCAAGATATTGAATATTCTAGTTCTCTAGTTTAATTTGTTTATTGATTTCTCCTGAATGTTCTATTTTCATGAGCATTGCATGTTATTATGTTATTTTACCATAATACTACCTTTTCTTAATGCTACTCATCATGATCACAAAGGGCTTTGGAAGAATTAGTATTAAGTCTTAAAGTCTGTAGTGGTGTCTCTGTTTCACATATACACAAATTAGTTGAGATTTTATGTAGATAGAGACCAAATCTACCTCCTTCACCTAGTTACCTAGCACAGGACCTGACATGTAGTAGATATTTAATTAATTGGGTTTTGGTTTGAAGGATTTTTTTTTTTTTTGAGAGAGAGACTGGATTAATGAATGAATGGCACTAACTAGCTAAGAAACTAGTTATTTAAACTAAAAAAAATAGACAAATTAATACACTCATTCACAAGTATATAGTTCAAGGTAGTATCTGGAGATACGTCTTTCAAAGTAATCCTATATATTAACTCTTGAACAATATAGGTTTGAAATACTCAGGTCCACTTTTATGCAAATTATTTTCAATATATCCCCGGTTTTGCAACTGCAAATTCAACCATGGATTGAAAACAGTATTTTCATCTGTGGTTGGGAGTCCATGAAGGCAGAAGGCCAATAGTATGTGTTTTTCTATGCTATTTTTAAAATTCAAATTATATTTTATATATGCTATTACAGTTGTTTCAATTTCACCCCTTTTGCTCCCTCTACCCAGACCCTGCCACTCCCTCAGGTAAACCCCACACCATTTTCCAAGTGCATGGGTCATGCATATGATTCTTTGGCTACTATATTCCCTATGCTGTTGTTTACATCCCCATGACTATTCTATAACAACCAATTCATACTTTTTAATCCCTTCACCTTTTTTTGCCCATACCCTCCTTCCCCCAACCTCCTTCCCATCTGGCAACCATCAAAACATTCTCTGTATTTATGATTATGTTCTGTTCTGTTTGTTTATTTTGGGGTTTTTTTAGGTTCAATTATTGATAGGTATGTATTTCTTGCCATTTTGTTGTTCATATTTTTTATCTTCTTCTTAAAGAAGACCCTTTAACATTTCATGTAATACTGGTTTGGTGGTGAAGAACTCCTTCAGCTTTTTCTTGTCTAGGAAGCTGTTTATCTGTCCTTTGATTCTAAATGATAGTTTTGCTGGGTAGAGTAA
>PVJI01032595.1:0-12032 GCA_004026765.1 Micronycteris hirsuta
CCTCCCACAGGGAGCACTTTGTGTCCTATGGCAGCAGGCAGAAGTGTATAATCATCCAACAGCTGAGGAAATAGTGGTTTGGGACAGTTTTATAAAAGTAATAAAAAATACACTTGCATGATTCTCTATAAAAGCCAAACAAAAACAGCTTCATTGTAAGATATAAGGAATTGGCTATTTTGTTTTATTTGTTTGTTCTTCAAAACCAAGAGAAACTATTTAAGGTAATTCACATGAAACCAAAAGTCTTGAATTGACTTCAAGGGAAATCTTATTGTAAAAGCTTTGAGGTTTCTTTTAGTTCTTGACAGCAGCAATCGAATGACATGAGAGAGAGAGATTCCTTCTCTGACTGTGGGACTTTCTATATGGATTTTATGAACACTAAGAATGTTAGAGAAGCTCATTTTTTCTCTTTTGTATTATATCAAAAGCACAGAACTCTTGTAAATTTCATCGCATCAAAATCCTACTGAAAAATACATAAGTTTGGCTTCTTTGGCACAGAAGACTATCCTTTGGTTCTACAAGGAGAAAAGCTAAATTATAGGAACTCAGACATCTCTCTAAAAATATCAGCCCTGGCTGGTGTGGCTCAGTGGATTGAGCACCGGCCTGAGAACCAAAGGGTCACCAGTTCGATTCCCAGTCAGGGCACATGCCTGGGTTGCAGGCCAGGTCCCCGGTGAGGGGGTGTGCAAGAGGCAACCACACATTGATGTTTCTCTCCTCCCTTTTCTCTCCCTCCCCCTCTCTCTAAAAATAAGTAAATAAAATATTTTAAAAAATAATATAAAAATATGACATTGGTTGCTTTTTGGGAGAGAAACCTGAATATTAGCATTCAGAATTGGAAGAGAATACCCTTTCCCTGCATATCATTTTGTACACTTTCAACAGTGCACTATGCACTTGTGTTATCTGTTCAAACACACAAAATCAAGTAAACACCTGTGTAGAACTACACGCTTTGGGGGACTCACTTCTTCACGTTTCCCATCTTTTAGAGTTATTTTAACTCTACTGCTTTGAGAGCAAAAAATGGATGTTTCATTAGTAGTCAGTTCTATTTGTATTAATATGCTACCAAAAATAAATGCATTTTATTTTGTCTGTTTTTTATGTTCTCTTTTCCAATGTTTCTTTTACTTTATTTTCCTAAAATTATTATATTCCACCAGTAGTTTCAGATAGCTAACAGTTGATTAGGGCAATCTATTCAAAAATTCAGAAGATTGGAAATGATTTTCAAGGAGGCACTTCAGAGTGAATGTAAATAGTACAAGAAAATGAAAGGAAAAGGCACATCCTAAGGAAGGTGATTTATTGCCAAAGTACAAATTTAGACAGAACAGGATCAGACTTGGGAAAAATATAACTGCTATTTCACAATACACAAAGAGATTATTTGTTTTGATTCCATTCTACACACCTAATATAACTGATACACCAAATACACACTGCCATTTTTTATAATTCCCTGTAACCTTATAATTATACAATTACATTTCATATAATTCTACTAAGTAGATGGAAAATCTCAAGTAATAATTTCCTTTTCCGATATGTGTATCAAAATATGATTAAACAAAAATGATAATGATGTATCTTTAGGTTGCATATAATTAAGATGATGTTTGAAACTTATAAAAAGGAACAATGTGCTATGTGGTTTTAACCATTATTGTTTTTGACCATGTATTTAGAGCAATGAATATTTTTTATTTAAGCCAATTACTCTGTTTAAGAAATCTTATGACTGGGTCCTGCCTAGTGTAGCTCAGTGGATTGAGCGCGGGCTGGGAACCAGAGTGTCCCAGTTCGATTCCCAGTCAGGGCACATGCCTGGGTTGCTGGCCTGGTCCCCAGGAGGGGGTCACATGAGAGACAACCACACATTGATGTTTCACTCCCTCTCTTTCACCTTCCCTTCCCCTCTCTCTAAAAATAAATCAATAAAATATTTTTAAAAATCTTAAAAAAAGAAATCTTATGATCGCTTAGGAATTACTATGAAATTATTGTTGGTCCTGTGTATACATGATCTGAAAATGTTCTAAAATTAAAAGTGCAAATTTTTAGTTCTTAGCTTACTGTATTATGCAGTCAATATTAAAATAATCAAGTTATCAACTGCATAGATAAGACTACAATTATAATTTCTCAGTATAAACATATAAGTCATTTGCTTTAAAATTAGATACAATATCTTCTCATGTTTACCGAATAAAAGAAACTGATGTTAACATTCGCTAAATAAAAATCACAAATACCTAATTATTATAATGGCTTAAAAGAACAGCCATTCACTTATTTCCTAATTCTTTTAGTCAGAAATTTGTTGTGAGGTAAATCAGAGTACTCCTGGCTATTCTAGTCTGGGCTGAATTAAGCCAATTATTGCCAAGGTCGCAATAGCTGTGAATGGCTGGTCTATGATGGCTCGGCTGAGATGGCATATGTATTCTTCATGTCTCTGTTCATTAGAAAACTAAATACACACACACACAGCACTTGAAGGAGTTGGCAGTGGTCCAAAGAGTAGCAAGTGCACAAGCTCCAAAGTCCAAGTGCTTCCAAGAAATTACTTGTGTCATGTATTTGCTACTGACATTGTCTATATCTTCTCACAGGACCAAAGCAAGGATACCAGTATGTGGAACCACTGAAGGAACGGACACAGAAGATATGAACAAAACGAACGCCATGACTACCACGATCTACCACCGTCACAAAACTCGTATCATTGTCAAACGCTGTAGCTGTCGTTCTCTCCTTCCCTCCCTCCCTTCTTTCCTTCCTTCCTTTCTATTCTGATTTTACCGTCTGGTCTCCCATAGCTTTATTTGCCTTCTTTTCTGATTTAATCCTTACATTTGATTTCCGGATATGTATTTCCCTTGTGTTTAGAACACTAAGTTTTCAGCCAATGAGAGATATATTTACTTCTTTCTGTGGTAAACTTTAGATATAGCATTCAAATTGCTCTCTGTATCAGGACACGTATAAAGGACACCTGGACAAAGCCAAAGGGATTAGGTGCAAATGTGGGAGGCAGGGATGGGTAGGGTGGGGGCATGAGGTGCGGTGAAAATGGAGATAACAGAATGTGAACAATAAAAAAAAATATTTAAAAAATTACTCTTTATATCAGTGAATGGCTCATTCTGAATCAGTTTTTTCTATATGACATGGTACAAGCCTGACATTTCCCAAATCATCATGTAAGAAATAAACCCTGTAACTATCTCCCACTGGGAACCATTAAGTTGCTATAACAGTAGTTCAGAGTCAGCTTTCCTGCCTGTGATATCACAGATCACCCTCCATTCCCCGAGGAATAGCTTAAGTTAGGTACTATCTCCCACCAGGTAGCAGCTCTTAGCACAAATGTTTTAAAAAGCACTCTCCACTATACTCTGTCCTCTTATTACCATAGGGACTACAGCTCCTATCACAAACTGTGTCAACACATAATTAATGCACCAAATGATAAGCGCAGGAAGGAAATCCAGAAATGTAGCAAGAACTCAGACATTACAACAAAAGTATGTTCTATTTCTATATACTGCTGTTGCAAAAACAAAACAAAACAAAGCCCTGAAACAACAGAAGAAAGAGGAACTTCAAACTAAGTTTATTTAAAAAAAGGCATTTTAAAGATCAGTACATTGAAAATTACCTTTCAAATAATGTTCTATGTTCTCTTCACCAAACAATTAATATGAAAGAACTAAACACTACATTTTGATTAGGCAGGCTTGCATGTAAATTCTGGGCTCCTGTGCCTTTAGATGAATGGTGGGCCTGAGAGAGACAATATTTCTGATTCATTAGTTTTATTCTTCATTGCACCAAAGATATGGCTTATATTTAGGAGGGAAAAGGATGCTAAGATATTCATAGCGTATGGAATTTGTCATCTTCCACTTCAATTGATTTTATAGAAAGGTGCCAAGGCAATTCAATGAGAAGAGAATAGCTTTCCTCAACAAATGGTGCTGGGAAAATTGGATATCCTCATGAAAATAGATGAATTTAACATTTATCTCGTATCATACAAATTTTAAAATTCAAAATGACTCATACTACAAAATTTAATATTCTGAACAATAAAACTTTTAGAAGAAAATACCGGACAAAATCTTGGTGACCTTGGACTAGACAAAAATTTTGAGGTATCAAAAGCACAAGTCATATTTTAAAAAAGAGAGGGATATGTTGGAATTCTTAAAAATTGAAAAAAGTTCACTTCAAAAGGCACTATTAAGGAAATTAAAATACTTGGAAATATTTGCAAATCATATGTCTCTTAATTTTCAGAACATGAAGAGGAATCTTGCAATGATAAGAAAAACCCCAATAAAATTTGCAAAAAAAACAAAATAAAACATGAAGGCATTTCACCAAAGAAGACATAAAAATGGCTGAGTCACATAAGAAGATTTTCATGCTCAATATTATTAATCACTAGAAAAATGCAAATTAAAACCACAATAAGATTTTTCTTGACACTAAAATGGTTAAAATGAAAAAAAAAAGCAGGTAATACAAACTTTTGGGAAGGGTATGAGAAACTAGAATACTCTTACATTGTTGGTGAGAATGTACAATCACTTTGAAAAACAATATGGCACTTTCTTTAAAAGAAACGAATACATGCAATATGCAACCCAGTGGTTTCATTCCTACAACTCTTCCCAAGGGAAATTAAACATATTTTACACTAAGACTCAACATCATGATTCAGAATAATGCTGGAATAGTCAAAAAGTAGAAAAAAATCCAAAGGTTTATCAATGTGTACATGAAAAACATAATAGAGTATGTACAAACAATATAATATGATTCAACAATATAAATGGAATGCATTACTGATGTTACGGCAAGGATGAGGCTCAAAAATATTATGCTATTCTAAGACATCAGATCGAAAGGCCACATACTGCATGAGTCCACTTGTACTAAATGCACGGAAGTCCTACGTATAGAGAGAGACCGCAGCTGCACGGGGTTGGGGCAGGACTGAGATTTGACTGACTGCAAACTGACAACAGGGATGATATGGGGAGATCTGAATATATTAAAATTAGAGTGTGGTGTTGGCTGCACAACTATATAAATATGTTACATCTCATTAAATTGTACATTTAAAATGGGTGTGGTTTTTTTTGGACCATAAATCATAATTCACCAAAGTTGCTATTTTTTTTTTTTATATGGAGCTGCTAAGAACTGACACTGGCATATATGTTATTGACCTGATATTGGAAGAAAAATCAAGCTTTTCTCCTCTAAAACCAAACATTGCTCACACCATCCATAACAGAGCAATAAAAGAGAATACGAATTTTTTCTTTTACAAGTTCAATTTTAGCATGAGTATTCTAACCTTTCCTGCCATTCCACCATTCTGCAGGCATGAAGTGGTTCCATACCTATAGAATGGGCACTTAGAGTAACAAGGAAACTTTTAGTGTTTTCAAGAAGCCTTTACCTTTCAACTGTTGCAATTATTGGAAGGTTGACTTTAAGCTGTTACTTCCACCAAGTACCATTTCACCCTTTGAAAGCAGTCAGTTCTAGTCAGAGGCTTAATTCCACATAAAAACAGGTAAATTAATAGTATTTATTTTCTCAACAGTCGTTTCTAAATTCTTCATTAAATCTCGGATTGTTTGATGAGGCATTCATTTCCTTTTGTCTTACTGTACTTCTATTCAACCATTTTAATTGTCTTTGCATTTCTGGCAGTTATATCTTACTTTAATCACATTGAGCTTATAGGGAAGTAAAACTCTCGGGTATACCCATACATGATGCCATTTAAATAGGCCTTTATTATCCAGGACTTGTAGATTTGAGTTAAGCAGCTGTAAAGAAATCTGACACCCTAAAATTCGTCATTTTGCAATGTAATGAATTCCAGTATCCCTTAAGAGTTTGCTCTAATCACCTTTTTACTGCAAATGGAATGAAATTTGCTTGGCCATTTATCACAAACTCTGCCTATCCTTGGGTTCCCTTGATAAATAAGCTGGCTTTGAATGGGCTATTTATCATGTGAAGCCCCCTAAACAGCTCAAAGAAAAGTGAGTTTGTATACTGTCTTGTTCAAATAAAAATCCAGGCTGTCCAGTTTAGGACTAAAGAGAGTGATGTTACAACAGACATAGTTCTATTGTGGTGGTTTATTTTTATGTCTTTATTATTGTTTTATAAGAAGGCACTCTTATCCATCTCTCCCTACTTCAAGATTTCATTAGTTCAAGAGTAGTGTGGGGACTTTGGCTTAGCTCTCCTGACATAATGCTGAGCAGATAATATCACCAAGTAAGGGAAATGACCTTTACATACTGACTTCATATTATTTTTATTTATAAATGTAACCTTAACCAAGAGTAGCCATTGTTGGGTTGCAACATCGGGACCTTCCCTGGTGAAATCTGAAACTGGCCACCCACCTAGACACGGGGGCAAGGAGACTGAACAGACAGCTGTCCAGATTGGCAGGTGGAAGGTTTAATAAGCAAGGGAACGTGGGAGGCTCATCTGGGCTGCACAAGCCCAGCAGATCTGTACAATGTCTTCCAGAACTTTAAGAGCTTAAATAGAGGTCTTATCTGTTTTCCGTCAGGTACAAAGCACTGAAGGTCTCAGAGGAACCTTACCACTCAAGGCTGCTTCCCGGAAAACCACTCCCACAGTGGCAGCTGCAGGTTGAATGCACTTCCCAAGCACAGCGGAGGACTTACTGAATGACAGGTGTGGTCCAGCTCGCAGGTCAACCGGAAGACACACACTCTAGATGACCTCCTCCTCCAGCTGTTGGCTTCCTTAGACTGGAGGCACTCTAGATTTGTTTCTTTGTATCATTCGGAGTCACTCTGAGTTGCGGGGACAAATGAGTGACATGCATAAGACTCTTTGCTTATTACATATCACAACCTCTTTTAATTTCCTTTTCCCTTTTCTTCTCCCTCATATGTTTTTATTTTAACAGAATTTTCCTATTCCGATTGTTCCATTTCAGTAGTAGACATTTGACAATAAAACATAACATTAAAAAAAGCACTAAAACATATACTTTTTAGCCCTGGCTGTTATAGCTCAGTGGATTGAGCGTAGTCTGAGAACAAAAGGGTCCCCGGTTCAACTCCCAGTCAGGGCACATACCTGGGTTGCAGGCCAGGTCCCCAGTGGGGTCCACATGAGAGGCAACCACACATTGATGTTTCTCCTCCTCTTGTTCTCCCTCCCTTCCCTTCTAAAAAAATAAATAAAATCTTTAACATATATATATATATTTATTTATTTATTTATTTATTTATTTATTTATTTATTTATAGATTTTATTTATTTATTTTAGAGAGAGGGGAAGGGAGGGAGACAGAGAGGGAGAGAAACAGCAATGTATGGTTGCCTCTCACATGGCCCTCACTGGGAACCCGGCCCGCAACCCAGGCATGTGCCCTGACAGGGAATCGAACCGGGACCCTCTGGTTCCCAGCCCGTGCTCAATCCACTGAGCTACACCAGCCAGGGCTATATATATATATATATATATATATATTATTTAGATATATATTTTAAAGAAGGAAACAGTAAAGGCAAATAATAATGATGCCAACACAATTAAAAATAAATGGACTATGAAAATGCATATAGAAAAAAGAGTTTAAAAATATTAAGATGGAAAACAAGATATTAATATAAAATATGTTTTAATATTTTATATTAGTGGCTTCAATTTGGAGTATCTATACTTCTGGAGGATATAATTTAATATGTATTATGAAAGTTAGTAATCATGAAATAGATTTAAAAAATCAATATAATATCTAAGAGGTAAGAATGTTATCAAACTAAGCAATTGATCAGAACCATTAACAATTTTAAGTAAAAATTTAGTTATATATATTTTATAGAAAAATGTATAAACTATATTTTAATTAAAATTTGTCTTATATCAAAAGTTTATATAATATTTGGTCACAAGAAATAAAGTTTTTAAATAGGGGCAAAAAGAAATGTAAAAGTGTCAAGTACACAAGAAATTCAGATTTTTTGATATATGGTGTATTCCTAAGACATTAATAAATGTGTGAATTTCTAAAGTGTGCACTCTGAAAGAAGTAGGATCCACTGAACTTCATATACTCATTGTATAATTTGTTTACACTATTAATTTTTCTGTATTTAGTGTTACTATTCTAATCATGAAATTGATACCCAGCTGTATAATTGATCATGGATAGTCAAAACAATTTTGTTATTTATTATTTTTTTTTGTAAAAAATAAATTGGACCCATCTTTCCTCTATAGTAATACTAACTTCAAACTTCCCAACATCAGTCGTGGGTACCAATATTTCTTTAGACTTGAAAATTAAGATTAATGTCTAATATTATCCTGTGCATTGTAATTGATATTTAGGAGGCCTTGGTATCTTATAACTTCATTTTTCAAAATCATCTCAAAATTACATTTTTATTTATTTCTTTTTCATCTTAATCCATTCCCAAGCCATCTCAGCATAATATTTGCTTCATACGGTTGATGACTTAATATTTTTACAAATTTTCCATAACACGTGTCCTATACCCCAGCCAGGCAAGTGTATAGAGGCTTCAAGCGTGACTATGTGAATCTTTGTGCTCATCCAAATCAAACTCGTCTTTTAGCACCAGTTTAAACCCAAGTATAATGTCTTCTCCAACACTTCAGAACATTTTTGTCTTACTTAGATTTCCTGTGTTTCTCATTGTTGCATACTTACCGATACTCATGGAAGTCCCCAAAATATATGTAGCCAGAGTTTTTCCCATTGTGGGGAGTAGCAGGTGGTAGGAAGGTGAGAGCTGGGATTCTACAGACTGATGGCAGCTCATGGGCCAAGGAGGAAGCTTTATTAGTAGGCGGTACTACATTAGATAACTCAGTTTGGGCAGGTGTCCTTCGGAGAAAAATAGAAGAGCGTTAGAATGATATCCACTGAGTATGAACCATGATTCTGAATCCCAACACTCACTGTTGGAGTGACCTTCAGCAAAGACTATGTCTCCTCTGAGCCTCAGTTATATCATCTATGAAATGGCAATTATAAATACTTTCTGTCATTGTTGTGTGGCATTTTTATTTATTTTTAGAGAGAGAGGGAAAGGGAGGAAGAGAGGGAGAGAAACAGCAATGTATGGTTGCCTCTCACATGGCCCTCACGGGGACCTGGCCCGCAACCCAGGCACGTGCCCTGACTGGGAATCGAACCGGGACTGCTTGGTTCCCAGCCCGCACTCAATCCACTGAGCTACACCAGCCAGGGCTGTTGTGTGGCATTTAAATGACATATTATGTATGTCAAACACACACTCTCTTTAAAAATTAGTTTATCCCATACAATGCTGCATCCTGCGCACATTTCTGATTAAGTCAAAACATCATGGAAGTAGGTCTGATCTCTACCATGATCAGATCTGATCCTGATTGCAGCACTGCTGAGACTAAAGTTCGCTATTTTGTGAAAAAGCCTTCTACTAGTTGCATTTTTTCCTTTTCAAATGTTACCTTTGTTTCTCTTCCTAATGGAGATACATTTAAGATCTTGAGGCAAAACAATATTTCATTGTAAGATTACTTAGTTTTACATAGTTGGTGGCAAAATATGTAGTTGCTATAATTTCTGAGGAATTAAATATTTTTCTTTGGTCCCTAGAGATTATAGGGTTTACTGTTTTGCATTGATCATTCACCCCTAACACAAAACAATGCACATTGTGGAATTCAACATTCATTTGTTTAATGAATTATTTAATTATCAGTCAATTCATGAGGGAAAAAATGCTGTTTCTAAATAATCAAGATTTGTCCACCATTGAAATCAAGAACTATAAAGCTGCTATACTCATATCTTGTATTCCTATGGCAATAAAGAAATATTAGACTCAAACCTTAGAGTTTAGTGATTATGAAAATGAGCTCTGGAGTTCAGCGGCCATGGTTCAAATCCAGATTCCACTGATTGCTTTGTTTATGACCATTATATGTTATTTAATTTCTGTACATCTTTGTTTCTTCATTTTAAAATGGAGAAAATAATATTATCACCTTCACACTCGTTATGAAAATGTAAGCAAAATATTTAACCCTGTGCAAACATCTAGCTAGTGCTCAGTAAACATTAACACATTTATTATCAGTAATAGTCACTGTAGCGTCTTATTATGATGACTGGTCAAATCTTTTATTCCCTGTTGCACTCTTTGGCAATTTGTTCTGTTCACTATTTCAGGTCATCATCTCGCCCTAGAAAATCTGGACATTTTACTTTCTTTAACTCCCAAAATATTCAATATCACAGTTCTGTGATTTTATCTTCTCCTTCTGCCCCTTGTTATCATACAACTGTTATCTTAGGCCATCAGATGACAGCTTCCATTTCCTTGCGCCCTCTGATTTTGTCTGCAGCCCGAGGGCCACATGCACGTGCTTCCGATCCACTTCCTTGTTCATAACGAGCCCCACCAACGAGCATGGCTGGTCTTTGCTTACTGCCTTCAGGCTCCTTTCACACTGAAAACAATGGTGGGAATCACTGCGCTACATGTGTAGATATATTTTTTAAAAAGAGGCTATCCAAATCAATAAAAGAAGGGAGCTGGAGGTCAGCTGGTATATAAACTGTGCGCATGGACTTTTGATCCATCCTTTGCTCCAAAGAGAATGCAAGCAAGGATGCATATCCAAGATTTAAAACACTATTCAGTTTATTCACTCTGAATTTTTCTTCTATCTACATCCATAAATAAAATGCTTATATTTCTTCTAATGGAGTTTCTTATATTCTCTTCTTTTAAAAATATTTAACAAAAAGTACCATACGTAAAGTGGTAAAACAAAGATGAAGAAAATGTGATTTTTACCCTAGAAATACAAACTACATTGTAAGCAACCTCAACTTTTTGTTGTTTTAAGCTCAGAGGAGAATGTGTTAGATTGTATTATTCTTCAAAATGATCACTGTCCCTTCCAATACTTCTTTTCTTCTAGGAAGGTTACTCATCTTTGTCACATTGACATCACACTTAGCAATGTGTCTGTAACTGGCCACGGAAATATAAACAGAAGTGATGTTTATCACTTCTGCAAAAATGTTGTCAATGTTTTAACATGATCTCCTGGTTCCAATGTCACCTCTCCCTTTCCTATGAGATTGGAAGTGTCCCGTCAACCCAAGATGGTTCCGGATTAAAGAAGTTGTGAAACAAAACTACAATGGGCCAATAACAGACATCTGGAAGAGACAGAGATGCTTATTAAAAGATGGCTACAAACATCCAGAGAGAAAAGGTAAAAGCCTGAACTAAAGCTAGACACTGGGAGATAAAATAAACGATAAAGCGATGCCTTAATAGTATTTAGGCAGTTGCCCTGGCTGGTGTAGCTCAGTGGATTGAGCGTGGGCTGGGAACCAGAGGGTCCTGGTTCAATTCCCAGTCAGGGCACATGCCTGGGTTGCAGGCCAGGTCCCCAGTGAGGACCATGTGAGAGGCAACCATACATTGCTGTTTCTCTCCCTCTCTATCTCCCTCCCTTCCCCTCTTTCTAAAAAAAAAAAAAAAAATAGTATTTAGGCAGTCAAATTGATGGAACTTGTTGAGTCATTGAATGTAGGTGACGATGTTTGAGTTATGGACCGTATTACATCATGATTTAATTTTTAACAGTCTTGTGCTGAATTGTCCTCTGTTTACTATCTTTCTTTCTCTTCAGTGCCAACAGAATCACCTTCCAATAGAATAATTTTGATGATGTTATTCCTTTTCTAAACAGCCCTCCATGGTTTCTCACTGCAAAGTAATTAAGTTCTAGCTCTTTAGACTTAATTGTCTCCATATTTTTAAAAACATTTTGTTTATTTTTAGAGAGGGGAAGGGAGGGAGAGAAACATCAGTGTGTGGTTGCCTCTTGTGTGGCCCGGAGTCATGGGCCTGGCCTGCAACCCAGGTGTGTGCCCTGACCAGTAACCAAACCG
>PVJI01032596.1:0-12040 GCA_004026765.1 Micronycteris hirsuta
TCCCCGCGAGTCCCAAGGGACCCCTTCCCTCCGAAGCAGACTCCCTACAGGCTGATCTTTCAGTTTTATGTGCAATCCTGGTCGCCAATCTTCCTGGAATAAAGCTGGGCAATCTCTCCGCTCCTCAGAAAGTCAGCCAGATATCCCACCAGTGGGCTGGAGGAAGCCGATCTGCTCCCTCCTACTCCGCCGCCATCTTTCCCCCCTCAGGATATAATTTTAAATGAATATGGTTATTCCTGAACCAATAACTCTGGCTAAGGGGGTGGAATATGATGTAAATTTAAGCTAATTAATTATTTCATGTGCTGCTTAAAAACATACAAGGTAGTGCTTCCGGTAAAAATGGCAGCGTAATGCCAGATCATACAGGCCACTCTTTCTAAACCACTGGGTGTTCCTATAACACCCAGCAATAATAATAAACAGGAAACAATAAAACATCAGCAAACCAGAGCTAAGAAGTTGTACTACTCATGCAACAAATTTCAAAAGGTGTCAGTCAATGAAAGAAATAAAAATATGGGAACCTTAATGCTGACTCTAACTCAAATTTCATCCCTATCATTACCATGTCAACACATCAGTACTGAGGTAAAACAGGTAAATTGAAAAAGAATTTTAAAATAACATGTCTTAATTGTAGCCCTGAGTCAATCAAATTTCTGTTGTCCCTGTGTGAGAACATGCTGTGGCCTCCCTAAGAATTTAGATGGAAGGGAGATTAGGTTGCCTTCTTGAGATTAAACTAGTGAAATCTCTAGGTACAGTTTATTCGAAATATGTATGGATGCCCAGTGTATGCCAAGCATAGTTCTGAGCCCTGGGAAAAGTGATAGATAAATCAGACATAGTTCCTTCTTGGATGGATGTGATTAATCAACCCTGGAAATAATTAAAGGGGTCATTTACTGATGATTGAGTCTAGCATTTGGGGCAATCCTAAATTCCAATCAAGATAACCTAATTATAAGAAGTAAGGGTATGAATCAATAAGTTCGTAAGAAATCAGAAATGTAATTGATTATGTTACACCTGGATTGAAGATTGAATATGGGAAGCAGACAGTTAAAATGTTAAAAGGGGTATAAGTGGTCATCCGTCCCTCAGTTGTTCAGGGAAGAGACTTCCCTGCTCTGTGAATTCATGAAATCTGACCCCTATAAAAGCGAGAGCTCTACTTGATCACAGAACCATTTCATTTTGTTCTGATTTTGCACGAACTGATATTTCACACAAACCAAAGACTGATCTCCTGTATTTGATCACACCCTGGTTTGGGGTATATCTTTCAATTATACTAGATTTATGAGAAGACTTAAAAATAGACAGCGTCAGGGCATCACCCCAGTCCCACCAGAGCAGAGTCTGGCAGGCACGCTGGGCCAGTCCTCGTATGTTTGAAAAACTTCCTTAGATCATTGTTTCTCAACTTGTGGATCATATCTATTAATAGGGAATGAATGAAGTGGCTTGTGAAGAACACATTTTTAAAAACATGAAATAGAGCCCTGGCTGGTGTAGCTCAGTGGATTGAGCGTGGGCTGGGAACTAAAGAGTCGCCGGTTCAATTCCCAGTCAGGGCACATGCCTGGGTTGCGGGCTGGATCCTCAGTGAGGGCCATTGAGAGGCAACCACACATTGCTGTTTCTCTCCCTCTCTTTCTCCTTCCCTTCCCCTCTCTCTAAAAATAAATAGAATCTTAAAAAATAAATAAATAGTTTAAAAAAAAACATGAAATAGAACTGAGCAAAAAAAGTCAGTATGTTGTGATCTAATGGTAAAGTTTTATGAAAAACATGTGCTAGCCTTTCTGTCAACAGTTCTTTCTTTAATTGAATTTGTAACCCTCATCAGTCAAGTGACTAGTTAATTAAAAATCATCAAGGTAGTTTTGTGCATTACATTAATTAATAGGTCATTAATTTTCCAAACTAGCTATGCACAGGTATCAACTAGAGTACTTTTTCAAAATCCAGATGTTTTGCATCCACTCTCAGGCATTACAATTTCACCATTTTGGAGTGGGATCGGGACTCTGTTTTCACAAAGCTTGCCACATGGCTTTGAGGTACCCAGTCAAATAGGTTCTGAGTTTGGAAACCCAGGATTGGATGACAAAGTCATCACAGGGAGAACCTTTTATGTCCACTTGTTGGAAGCACAGGGACATGTCTACCACCTGTACTTGGTGCGTTCCTCTTTGAGTTCCGCTTCTTTGAGGTTCTCTGAGCTTCTTGGACTTCCAGGAAGCCTATTTCCTTTGCCAGATTTGGGAAGTTCTCATTCATTATCTGTTCAAAAATACGTTCGATTTCTTGGTGTTCCTCTTGTCCTTTTGGCAGCCCTATGATCCGGATGTTGGGTCGTTTACAAATGTCTCTGAGGTTCCTGAGTCCCTCCTCATTTTTTTGAATTCTTGTTTCTTCCTTCTGGTCCACCCCATTGGTTTGAGTCCCAGATTCCTTTTTTTCCCTATTGGTTCTCTGTAAATCTTCCTCCATTATCTTTATTGTACTGTTCATTTGTTCAACTATTTCTACCAGTTTTGTGAGCATCCTGATTACCAGTGTTTTAAACTGGGCATCTGTTAATTTGGCTATCTCTTCATCCGTTAGTTGTAATTTGTTCTGATCTTTCATTTTGGCCATTTTCATTCTTTTTTATCTCGGTGCACCTGTCAGAGTCTTAGGTGTTTGTCGGTGCCTGGCAACCTGGGTCGCTTTTTTGTGACGTTTCCTCTGGGGGTGGGGCCTGGGAGGGAGCAATGGTGTCTGCCGTTCACCGCTGCTCCCTATCACCCTCTGCTCCCCAGTTCCCCACTGCCTTTTCCGCCAGTCTCGGCCCTGCTGGTTCCCACTGGCCTCTCCAGTTACGCCGCCGGCCTGCGAGGTTCACCCGTTGCTCGGGGTTGTGTTTTGGTTAGGCGCTCACGGGGTGAGTCCCTGCGGGCAAACTGCCTCTCACTCCGCTCCTCCGCTTGGTTCTGCCCCGCTTACTGGCCTGGATGTACGTCCTCCCCAAGTTCCTGGGTGTCGGACTTCCCTTCAGTTCGATTCCGTCCGTTCTGGTTGTTTATTTTTCGCTATTGAGTTCGTTGTTTAAACTCTCTGGCTGTGAGCAGCGGCACAGTGCGTCCACCTACGCTGCCATCTCTGCGGAAGTCAGAATGATAGTTCTTTCAAAAACTAACAAATGATTTAATTGTAGATGTGCAAATGTAAACTTTTGATAAAACCCCAAGCTTGCAAATGACTTTTGGTTTTGAAAACTTTAGCTAGAGTATGAGGTGATCTTTGTTCATTTAAATGTTTTTCTCCAATAATCTAGATGCTGCTCTCTATAATCCTTCAAAGAGGGATGCTGTTTATTATACACGATAACATGATTAATCTGAATGGACACAGGCAACGGCTTTTGCAAGGTCTTGGGATGCGGCTAGGCATTCACCTGCTTTTTACTTGATTCTGGGGAAATTCTGTGGATTGAGAAGGGTTCTCGTGTGTGAAATGGATGGGTGAGGGAGACAGAAAACCCCAACAGTAGGCATCTTCCGTCAGGTGTAGAAGAATTTCAGTATTTTAATGCATGCACACCCAGTGTGAGCTGTTCGACTTCCAGCCGTGCTTCAAAGGGGCTTGGAGCTTTTGATTTCAGATTGAAGCTTGGCCAGTGAGGGAGCAATTAGATGTTGCTAGGAAGCCTGTAGATGCAGTTTAGAATGAGAAAATAGAGAAATGCACAAAATCATTAGGGCGATTTTCCAATGAACCCCAAAATTAGTTTGCATTGAACAAAATAATGATTTGTTCATTTAGGGTGTCACTAATGCATGCGAAGAAACACGCACAGTTACACAGAGTGTCATATGTTTACACATATATAGATTTGCAAACGTATTCATGCACAGACAAAAAGTTGGAGGAGTCTTAAATCAGAATGAAGGAGAAAGGTTTCCTTTGTTTTTTTTTCAATAAATATGCCCATCTTTGTCAAAATTTCTTCACCATCATATAGCTCGTAGTGATATTTCAGTTCAATTGTATAATTTTCCAGTCACTTTGGTATCTACAACCTACCTCCATTAGAATAGATTGCCTTGCTCAATTTCTGGGAGTTGCCTACAGAGATAAAGGGCCTGCTGGGCATTGTCTTTGCCTTTTCTAATGGAAGGGGTCAGGCCAAGGCCCTGTAAACACCCAGCCAGGGAGGAGGGTCCCAATCAATCCTTCTGGCTGCAACGCACAGTCAAAGGGAGAAGCAGCTCCTCCCGTCCTGCTCTCCTGCTGCTGTGAGGACAGACATAACTGCCCCTGTGTACCCCCCAAACTGAGCCCCTTGCCCCTTCTCTAGGCCTTTGCGTCTCAAGTAGGGGGAGGATGTTGCAGTGATTGCTTTTCTCAAATTGAATGGACAGCTGATAAAAAAAAGGCTTTCTCCAAAGTGCAATTTAAAAAATGCAAGCTGTAACAAGGAGCTAGCATTTTCACCTATTATATTGGCAAAAATTGTAACAATCATATATGACCTAATATGTGGTATCAGACATGTTGATGCACTTTTCCATCAGTGAGAATTAGTCTACTCTCTTAGGAAAAACTTTTGATGATGTATTTCAAAGTTAAATTAAAAAGATGCATACATATTTGACCCTAGATTTTCATTGCTAGAAATTTGCTAGGCATACATGTTGTACAAATCCAAGGGTGATTATTTCAGCATTGATGTAATAGAAAAAATGAACAAAAAATCTAAATACCCTCAACAGAGCACCATTTGAATAAATTATGCATATAACAAAGTATGGCAGAGTTTAAACCGATTGAGGTAAACTTGTACATACTGATATAGAAAGATCTTAGAGAATATGTTAAAAGAAATTTGAAGGCACAGAATAATACATTATGAAAGCATTTTTGTAAGTGGAAAAATACATACAGTTGCTTATATATCCTCTTTATTAAAAATATTTATTTCTTATATTTGCGTAAAAATTCTGAAAGTTTGTATTAAAACATAAATAGTGGTTATCCCTGTGAGTGGCATTGAGAATAGCTGGGTATGGATAATTCCTTTATTTATTTATTTACTTATTTATAAAGATTTTATTTATTTATTTTTAGATGGGACAGGAGGGAGAGAGAGAAGGAGAGAAACAGCAATGTATGGTTGCCTCTCACATTGCTCTCACTGGGGACCTGGCCTACAACCCAGGCATGTACCCTGACTGGGAATCAAACCAGCGACCCTTTGGTTCACAGGCCGGCACTCAGTGCACTGAGCCACACCAACCAGGGCTGGAGATGACTTTATTACTCAATTTATATATGCTCTACTCTTTGAATGTTTTTTTTTAAACCATTTGCATTGCATCACTATTATAATAGCAATAAAATAGTAGGAAACTAAAATAATTCCACCGTGAAGAAAGGACGTTATAATTTGGCAATTATTTTCCTTGCTCCTACAAAGATCGTCCAACTGAGCAAAGGGGCTGTGGAGGGAGGCGGGGAACCTGTTCTCTGAGCCCCTCCCTTGTTCATTTGGCCTTTGCTCTCCACTGGTACACGGTCTGTGCTGTTGCCACAGGCATTTACTTCCCCCTCCCCAGGCCTCCTGCCTCCTGCTGGCATCACTGTTGCATCACCATTGCATCACCGTTGCATCACCAATGCAGCCTTGAATTAGGCTACATTCACTGCGCAAGCGCCACATGTTGGGGGAAGGAGCCTCTGAGGAGCACAGAGCTTGTGAGGCGGCCTCTGTGCCTCTCACCCCATCTCCGGCCAAGAGTGGCTGTGGATTTTCCTCTACTCTTTAAACACCACCACACATACCTGCGTCTATGCACCCAGTCTTAATAAAGGCTGTGAGTAATGAAAGGGAGTTAGGATTGTAGGATGGGGGTACTATTTAGAGCGAAAGACCATGTATGGCTTTTCTTCCAGTGCAAGGAAAGAGCAGCTAGAAGTCCCGCCCTTCACTGGGAATCTCCCGTGCACGTCTCCTGTTCCAGTTTTGGCTCTGCTGTCCGCCCTGCAGAGGCACCCCCATCCTTTTACCCACGGCGTCTCTTCCTACCAGCCCTTGGGGAAACCCACTCTCTTCTCAGCATGTCTGAGATGACTAGTTGTTAAGCAACAATCATACTCTTTTTCTTCCTTTATGACATAATCTGAAGCTTATTTGATGTGGTAATATGTCCAGCTGAAAGTTTGTATTTCCTATGCCTCCTTTCATCTAGGATGGTCGAGGGGAGGTGTGTGGAAATGCTGGAACGAGGCTTTGGTAAACAGTTTAAGAATGTTTTTAAGAGACACGATTTTTTGCCTTTCCTCCTCTTGCTACTTCTTGCCTAGCTCTCAGTTGCGATGTCTGGAGCTTCAGCAGTTATCTTGGATCATTTCAGGGACTCGAGGAAGAAAGACGGCATTGGGAATAGTGAATAGAAAGAAGGACGACACCAGGTACTCTGAGCCCACCCCATCAGCTCTGGCAACCTGCCTCTAGTTCATTTTATTTGAGGGAAAAATAAACTCTTATGTATTTAAATTGTGATGAATCTCTGCTATTGTAAGTGAAATCCACCTAACTTCCCAAGTCTGAGTTATTATCGGTGACAAGCACGATTACCTTGGGCAGAAGAACTCCTGAAGAAATGGGGCCGTGGGCTGCCTTGGTCTCCAGTTCCTGCAGATGGTGCAGGGGGCACATGATTTGGTTCCCTTTGAAGTCTCTTACACTTCTTTACTTTCCTAATTATCCAACAGCAGCTTAAATGTGATGGCAGTTGTCTTGTGGAGCGCTTCTGGGTTGAGTGCTTTTGCTCAGATTGGCTCAGGCAGTCCCCAGACAAGGCCTGTGCATGACCCTCATGGTGGGGACGGTGTTTCCACTCTCAGGCACAGCTCTGCCAGTTCCTTCCGGTTGCAGTTCTTCCCCCTGCTTTATAAATTGTACAATTCATGAATTGCTGGTATTTTAAAATATGTCCAATCCTGACCCAAGCCCACATGATGATGGCTCCCTAGACCTAGTGAGTGTGTTGTCGTTCTCAGGCATGGTCTACGCTGTCCACCACCTCCTGGGGTAGCGGGGTAGGGTGAGTGGAAGGGTCCCACACTTTACAGAGCTAAGAAGACATTTTTCAGGAATAAGTGAATTATTTGCCTTTGACCTTACCAAGCACACACAGGTATAAAATTTGTGTGACAAATGGCCAAGGCCCCCTTCATGCATCTGACAGAGGGGCAGTTCCCTGTGACTGCAGGGAGCTCCCTGCCTTGGGGCACCTCCTGGCTAGCTGTATGTACCCCCTCATCTGAGGTTTACACTGGACACATTAATTTGAGTCAGTGAAAGCTTTTGAGACCTCTGTAATACTTACATGGTTTATGAAAAATATTAAAGTGTTAAATAATTTTGATCTATAAACTTTATACTAAAATTGAGCTATTAATTTTTTAAAGTCAACATATATCCACAGAATGAACAGGTAAACTTTTATTTTGGTGGCAGGAAATAGAAACAGGCTCAAGCCCAGGACACTTAGCATTCTGGGCGTGTGAAAGAAAGGGTGAGCAGTGTGAGGATACTCGGTATTTGCAATAGGTCTAAAGGGCGTAGAATATAAAATTCATGCTTTAACTGTAAGTTGGCCCTACCTACACTTATATGGACTATATATTCAGTTGATTTGAGGCCTCTGTTGATTTAGACGCCAAGCTAGGTTATGTGAATTGACATAGAAAATATTTTATTAATAATTTCGGCATGCATGCTCATTGATGCCTATTCTTTCATATTCATTTATTTCCTCTAATGTAAGAAATTATTTCTAAAAAACTCTAAAGATTCAAATTTAGGAATAATGGCATTTGAAAAGACATTTAAGCTATTATTTTCCCTTACTATGCAGGATGACTGAATCTTCCCAAATTTACTTCACATGCTTACTGTTTTTGAATGCATAAAATTTCATCTTGGGTTACCTGTTAGGACATTATTTCTGGATAAGAGATTTAAAATTGGATGTTACAGGTCGCAGATCTGTATTTATATATCAATTTCATGCTTCAGAAAAATAGCTTCTAAGCTACTTAATTACCAAATTATGTTATGTAAAAAATATAAATGTGATTGCTAGTGTTATTTCAGTGCTCGGAGAAAAGGAATTGGATAGTCTAGAAAAGAGACATAAAAAGCAAAATCAGCACTGATTGTTTAAAAGGAATCCATTTGCCTACTTTAAACCATACTGATAGCTTCGCCAAAAAATGAACCTTCTAAAGTGTGTGTCACACAATAGCCTTGTGGAGAGTTGGTTTCTCTAATTCAAACCCTTTTAATAAGTGATTCATAAAATAATTGCTAGGGGAAGGAGGCTATAGTGTGCATTGCTGGTACCTCTGTGGGTGGGATGCTGCAGAACATCTTTTGTGGATGTAAATTACAGAGTTAAAATATATCTGCCAAAGAACAAAGGGACCACCAATAAGAAGGAAACTGGCTTAGAATGGGGAAACAACAGAAAACTAAAATAAAATTGCTTCCTGATTTCAGTTAGTGTTGAAATGTTGGCTATGGCTGGTTGCACCCAATGTATAATTAAGTGACTTGCTTTTCCTGATGAAGAGTGTCTTATGCTCCTGGGAACTGTGTTGGACAATTCACAGGCATATTAAAATACACCCGAATGCATCTTCAGTCTTAAATTTGTTCATATTTTTGCTGGCATGATGGTCGATGCTTCTGGAACCAGAATCTACCAGAAGAATAAAATAAGATTAATGAGTGCTATGAGAGAAAAACAAGGACACACATATGCATATCAAAGTCAATAGCATAAAATGGCAAGCATCCCCACTGGACAGGAAGTTCCTCTAGGTTTTGTCTCAAACTCCATCAGAAAGCAATAAACGGTGCTCTCTGTGGTCATTTTGGGAGATGGGGTGGAGCTATGGAATCAGGAACTCATGGAACAGAGGGAAGAAGTCTCAAAAATGAGGAAAGAAAAAAAGAGCTAAAATAATTTGAAGAGTGTGTTTTGGGAGTATGTGTGTGTTTGAAATTAGTGCCAAAGGCAAGTTTGAAAATCCTTCAGAGTGTGGCGGCCACTGAGCACAGACTGTTGTCAGAAAGTGTGCTGCCCCCTACTGTGGGGTCCCTGTAATTACATGGGCTCTCCCCTCCCTGGCTCAGTGCTGTCTTTATTCCTCTGTCTCCTTTCGGAAAGTGAGGTAGATGGTTTACCTAGTGAACTGTGTTGAATAGCGTTTCCCCCAAATTCATGTCCACTCAGAACCAGAGCATGTGACCTTATTTGGAAACAAAGTGGATTTGCAGATGTAACTGAGCTAAAATAAGGTCACGCTGAATTAGGGTGGGCTTTTGGTTCATTTCTTGTAAAATTCTCACATTTACAAAGATGACGCGAGCACAGTTTGCGGCAATTGTTTTAATTGCATTTTTTTCCTAAGTTAAGATTTTATTTTTTTCCACAAATTTATTGTGTGTAATAGACATGCCCAAAGCCAGACATATTTAATGTATACAATTTTGATGAGTTTAGCCATGAAAACCAAAACCTAAGCAAACAACTAGAACAGGAACAGAATCACAGAAATGAAGATCACAGGGAGGGTTATCAGCAGGAAGGGGGAGGGAAGAACGGGCGAAAGGTACAGGGAATAAGAAGCATAACTGGTAGGTACAAAATAGACGGGGGAGGTTAAGAATAGCATGAGAAATGGTGAAGCCAAAGAAGTTATATCTACAACCCATGGATGTGACCTAAGGGGGGCGGTGCTAAAGGTTGGGGGGGTATAGAGTGGAGGGGGGTAAAGGGGAGGAAAAAACTGAGACAACTGTAATAGCATAACCAATAATATACTTAAAAAATAAATATATACCTTAAAATCATCACCAAAATCAAAGCACCAAACATATCCATTACTTTCAGTTTTTTCTTGCCCTTGTTATTTTTTTGTAATAAGAACACTTAATGTAAGATCCACTCTCCTAGCAAAATTTTAAGTACGCAATATAGTGTTGTAAACTGCAGGCAGTATGCTGTACAGCAGATCTCTGGGACTTATTTTGTATTACTGAAATTTTGTGCCCTTTGATTAATAGTTCCCTTTTTGCCCCTCCCCTCAGCCTCGAGCAATTACTATTCTACTCTCTGCTTCTATGATTTTGACTATTTTAGATTCCTTGTATAAGGGGTATCGTGTAGTATCATATCCTGCTGTGTCTGACTTATTTTACTTAACATAATGTATTCCAGGTTCACTTATGTTGTCCCAAATAGCAGAATTTCCATCTTTTTTTTTAAGGCTGAATGATATTTCATTGTATGTAGAAAACACGTTTTCTTTATTTATCCATTATGATCATTAGGCTGCTACTGTGTCTTGGCTATTGAGACTTATGCTGAAACAAACAAGGGGGTGTGGATCATCTTTTTGAGATTCTAATTTCAATTCCTTTGGATACGTACCCAACAGTAGAAGTGCTGGATCATTTGGTAGTTCTGTTTTAATTAAAAAAAATCTGCATATAGTTTTCTATGCACTAATTAGCACATAAGGATTTCCTTTTTTCACCTTCCTTGTCAATACTTACTTTTTTAAAAAAATAGCCATCCTAACAGGTGTGAGGTAATATATCGTTATGATTTTAATTTTCATTGCTCACATGAGTAGTGATGTTGAACACCTTTTTATACACCTGTTGGCCATTTGTATGTCTTGTTTGAAAAAGAATGTCTATTCAGTTCCTTTGTTTATTTTCTTACTGAAATTTTTTGATATTGATTTATTTGATATATATTTTGGATATTGACCCTTTATCACATAGATGGTTTACAAATATTTTTTTCTGATTCTGTAAGTTGCATTTTCATTTAGTTGATTGTTTCCTTTACTGTGCTTTTCAGTTTGATGTAATCACTCTTACCTATTTTTGCTTTTGTTGCCTGGGCTTTTCAGATTTTATCCAAGAAATCATTGCCAAGGTCAATGTCAAGAGCTTTTACCCTATGCTTTCTTCTAGAAATTATATAGTTTCAGTTCTCATTTTAAGTCAGGGATTCCTTATAAGCCAAGGAATGCCACAGATTGCCAGCAACCACTGGGAGCTGGGAGGGAAGCGTGGAACCGATTTTTTCTGAGGGCCTCTACAGTGAACTGACTCCGCCAACCCCTTGAAGTGAAGGTGCTTCTTCTATGGCAACCCTAGGAAAGGCACCTAGTTTACACAAAGAATAGAAAATTAAAGTGAGATTTAAAAGAAATATCTATTATAATAATGTTAGATATTTCATATAAAGATTATTATCTAATGAGGTATGAGAAGAAGCCAGGGTGAAAAGGAATATGTTTTTGATTTTTACAACCATTACATTAAAATTAAGATTCCCTAGTGTTTTTATGAATATAGTTTCACAAGGAGGCTCTGGCCCCGAGAGAGTGTCGTCTCATCACAAGCCTTTGTGGGAATCCCCAGCACGTGGAGAGAGAGAGATGGTGGCAGCAACAGCTCAAAGGCCCAGCAGGTAAGCCAGTGAAACTTATCAAAATAAATCCAATGCTCATGTATCTCTTTTACATAAGGATTAAGGTCTTATACTCAGAATATTTTAATTATCTGATTTTAATGTTAATAAAATGACAAAGAGAAAAAAGAGCTAAGTAGAGCTTTGATCTTAGAAGTACAGCATATATGATAACGATATTTGGATTTTCTTTTCCTCAACACTGGGATGGAAACACTGAAAATCTTATCACCGTATAATTCTTTGTAGCTTCACTTCCATTCAGAGGAGAAAATAACTAACGACACATTGCTAGTTAGTGGAAGTGATATAATGTAAGCAACTGATTCATCAAATTCATGTCCTGACACTTTCCTGGCATATTTTTCTACTGGGATGCATGGGAAACATCAGCATTTTTGTTTGTTTGTTCTCTGCTTTGCAACTGAGAATGGATGTTTGGTCTTAACAATGGTACTTAAGGACCCTGGGTCCAAAAATGC
>PVJI01032597.1:0-12038 GCA_004026765.1 Micronycteris hirsuta
AGAAAGTTATGAGCCGTGTTGAGTCTGAACCTTAAAGCAAATCACCAGTTGGCTTTCAGGCTAAATGCCAGGCACCTGGGACAGCACAGGCTCCTGGGCTGGGTCTCCTCTCAGAGAATGGCTGTGCCAGCTTGTTGGGACGCAATCCAACAAGCTTCTCTCAGGTCCCACGGGCAGACTCTGTGCAATCTTGCCAACGGCCTGCAGGTCAGAGGGGGGATTTCTGGGCACCAAGGTGGCAGTGGGCAGGGAAAAGGATCTCTGTCAACTGCAGAGGCCAGAGAGCCCAAAGGGCACAGCTAGTAGGGCTCTGAGAGTCTGGAGAGGGAACACAAGACTCCGGGGCCTCCCATCCCAGAAACAGACGATGGTAAAAGGGAGGAGGTATCAGAGACTGACACCAGTGGGGCCGCTTATGGGGAGAAGGAACATTCTGGAGCTTCAGCACCTGTTTCAGCAGCAACCTTGAAGCAGAGTAGGGGGTTGGACCAGATCATTGAGACCTAGGCGAGAAGCGGAATCCAATGCAGGCCACGTGAACTGGGGAAGTTCTCGGCACACTCTACCAGAGGCGGGCTTGGCCGTCTCTCTACTCAACCCAGGGCTGCAGAAGGATGTTCATTCAGCTGTGAGGGAAGATGGGGCAGCGCCTCCCCAGAAAAGCTCAACCGGAGATGCCAAGGATCGAAGATGCCTCACTCTTTGCTCTGGTTGCTAAAGCTTGGACTATATTTGCAAGATTTAGCAAATAAAAAGACAGGATGCCTAGAACAACTGGTGCTGGGACAACTGAATATTCACAGACAAAAGAAGGAAGCTGGAGTTCTTCTTCATGCCGTCTGCCAAAACTGATCAAGGACCTAAACATAAGAGCTAAGATTATAAGGACTCTTAGAAGAAAACATAGGGGCAAATCTTCATGATCTTGGGTTAAGCAAAACCTTCATAGACATGACACCCAAAGTGCAGACAACCAAAGGAAAAGTAGGTAAATTAGACGCCATGAAAATAAAAACTTTTGTATTTCAAAGGATACGGTCAAGGTGGAGAGTCTCCTGGAGAGGAGGAGAAAGTTCTGGAGACAGGTGGTGGGGGTGGTTGCACAGCAGTGTGAATGCGCTTAATGCCACCGGCCCGTTCACCGAAAAATGGTTGAAACGGTAACAATTTGGGTTTTGTATATCTTGCCACAATGAAAAAAAGAGAAAAGGCACTGTGAGGAGCAAGCTTTTCACCGCCATTGGAAGGGACCTGAGATGTCCTTGCAAAGTGCTGGACGTGCCCGTCGCTGGCTTTCCTCAGCCTGTGACTTCTCAGCCTGGCGCCGCCCCCTCCCCCCTGAGCCCGAGGCCTGAGCAAGCCCCTCTCTCCTGAGGTCGAGACACTTCATCTTCAGTGGACCCTGCTCCACAGTAAACCTCCCCACCGCAAACACTTGTCCTGCCCGGGAGCCAGGCGCCGGGCCTGACGCAAGCCCTGGCCGCACCCCGTCCCTCTCTTCCAGGTCTCACACTTGCCCTGTCGTCACCTCACTCCCAAGGCCGAACAGCCAGGGAATGCTGGGAGCTGACACTGGACCCTTGTCAGTCTCTTCCAAGGCCATGGTCTTTCCTGCTCTGCTACTTTCAAACCTCAGCTGGATTCCCCGTTTCTCTGAAGGCACCTCGAGCCCCCTGGGCTGCTCCCTTTTGCTGCCCGCATGGCACCCTGTGCTCTGTCTGCTATTTCGTGTGCTTGTCTCCCCACCTGCCGCCCCCTCACACGGAGGGGCCCTCCTGGCAGTGTGCGCCTCGCTCATCTCGCGTGTGCCTCGGTGCAGGCATGTGACTGAGTGCCGAGCGATGGAGCCAGCGCTGCCTCCGGGCTCCTCCGCGCTGTCTAAGACACTCGGCCCAGCCGTCCAACTGCCTGGGGCCTTAGGAAAGCGCGCTGCTGTCTGAAGTCCCAGCCCATATAATTCAAAGTCCCACCCGGGGCCAGAACCCCCTGGAGTGTGATGCAATGAGGAAAAGGACTTCTGCTCTGCTAGGGGCTCACAACAGGAAAGGAAGATTCTCTCTCTCACAGCTGGGAGGAGGCTTATTTCTCTTTGGTTCCTGTCTTTCAGCGGCTTGTAGCTCAATATTCTTTTGGGAATATCCTAATTCTCCTGCATTCTGAGTGAGGAAGGGATGTATTGGGCGTGGCTGGCATGGGGGTGGGGGGTCGGGCGGAGGTTAGCCCAGGCCCCGCTGATGGCTGAGCTGACAAGCTGTGTCTGCGAGCCCAGGGAAGCCCGGGGCCAAGTCGTCCTTTGTTCTCCCAGGCATCTCTGCAGCGATTCTAGTGATCGCATTGAAATGAAGACTTTCTGTTCAACGAAGGAGACCTTAGCAGACATGCAGGTGTGACACAGGAGAAAGTATGTATGGTACCTAAAATAGACAGGATTAACATAGAGGCGTGATGATTTGAAAACAGTTTCTTGGACAGCTTCAAAAAAACAATTAGCTCTCTTGCTCACTTGGATTCTTGTTTCTTGATTGTTTCTCTTCTCTGTCTTTCAGAAATAAGGAAGAAAAAGTTTAATGGTAGAACATATTTAAGCCAAGGAAGACATGAGTCTCTGTTTATGAGGTTGTCACTAAAAATATCTAACGTGTTAATGTTAGTTTTGCTGATGGATTTGTTGATACAGAGGCAGCATGATGTGGCAGAAACACCATGTTATGGGTGAATGTTTGTGCCTTCCTCCCAGTTTTTTTTAATTGAAACCCTAACCCCTCAGTGAACTGTATTGAAGATGGGGCCCCTAAGAAAGTAACTAAGGTTAAGTAAGGTCATAAGGGTGGGGCCCTGCTCTCATAGAATTAGTGTCCTTATGAGAAGAGACACCGGAGAGCTCAGCTGCCTGCAAGCCAGGAAGAGAGCTGTCATCAGAGATGGACCACTCTGGCACCTTGATCATGGACTTCTTACCAGACTCTAAAATTTAGAGATAATAAATGTCTGTCTTTTTAAGCCTCCCAGTCTATGGTATTTTATTATGGCAGACTGAGCAGACTCATATAGACCAATAGCTTCAGATCAGACAAAATTGGAATTCAGGTTCTGGCTAGTTGACCTTGGACAAGTTATTTTTCTGAGCTTGATAAATAACAAAAAGTTAATGTACCTTGTCGGTAGGTTTGTCGTTAGGGCTGAAGATATCATTTAGCGCTGAGTGGACAGTAGGGTCTCATGCAGTTCTAGGACATGCCCTATGATGGTCTCCTTCTCGAAAAGCCAATCCCTGTCCCACTCTTGAATTGTGAAACAATGAATATTTGGTCTCTTGGAGGATATGTGTCACTGGGATTGACGGGGTAATTCAGTGTGTGTTTCTATGTCTAGTCTTCACTGTAAGGCATCGGCACAGAATCCTCTTGGGAAGAGACAGTTGCTATCATTTTTAAGGGGGGTCATTACTGATCTGCACTCCCCAGCGAGGTGCTGAGGAGCGGGAAGCTGTCGAGTAGGATCCCACCTCTTTTTTCAGAGCCAGCCAAGAGCAGTGCGTCTTTGCTCTAAGGGAAAATGCTTATAAAAGAGATTGAGTGTTTATTTAAATGCGGCGAGTGCCTTCATTCCAGCTATACAACCTATAGTTAATTAGACACTAACTCCTAATTCTAAGGTGAGCTATTTTGTGGGGGCGTCAAGAGCACTACCCTAACATCTAGTTCTGTGATTAGACAGCAAGTGATTTGTGTGTGGACTGGGGGAGGGGCCGTGTGGAGAGGTCTTTGCCAAAGTTGATCTTATTGATGGCAAGTCTTAAAGGCTGTTTTAAAGTTGCTTCTGCAAATGTCTGGACAACTGTCACTCAACATCCCCCAAACCTGGGTTTGGGTTTCTGTTGAGCCTGAATTTTTGTGTGCTTGGTGGAGTCACTGCTTTCTAGGATTCCAAGTGAAGGAGGTCAGAACAGGCCTCCCCAAGGCGTGCTACTTTGGCATGTGAATTATTTTGAGCTGACGGTAATTGAGACCCTGCAGACTCATTAAAAATTTTTACCTCTCCCTTGAAGAATTTAAATTTGGGGTGTTGATCATACTAAGAGTTATTATCACAAATAACTTTTTATGAGCTGCCTATAGGGCCGGGCAAACATCTAATCACTGAACGTCTGCTCTACTTACCATCCTGTAGTGACTGTCTGGGGTCTCAAGGTGCCTTACCTCTTTCTTAGCTCAGAAAGTCATCTACTCCTCATTTTCACTTTCTGTCCTGGAACCTCTCATATATGTGGGGTCTCAGACTCTCTCTTGTATATGAGGTTCCTGTATGTGCGTATGCAATTAAATTTGATTATTTCCTCTCGATAATCTGTCTCATGTGGATTTAATTCTTACAACATCTGGAAGAAACTAGAAGGGTACAGGAAAGTTTCTTCCTCCCCAAAGCAACCACGGTATCATATTTCCATGTCCTAATCATCAGCTTGACAAAAGATGAACATGTGGGAAAAGTCCAGAAGTTCCTTTGTGATCTTGATAGTTTGGATCCCCAAGGGGTAAAATGTGAAACTGGAGAGTTTATGTCACCCTTTTAAGCTATAGAATACATACAACTGGCACTTGGTCCATCAGAAAGTTTGGACAACCCATGATGAAACTAAAATTAAAGATGAGCTTCATTCCTTTTTCTCCCTCAGGAGGACAACACCAAGCCCCTGAATATGTCCCCCCACCCCAGTTGTGGAGTCTGGTTCAGCACTTACAATGACAAGTTCAACTACATTCCCGAGAGACCATGTCCCTTGTAGAGCTCTCGAACCATTTGCCCCTGAGGATTTCACATTTACTGTGTCATCTCCGCGGGCCGATGGACTTCAGGGGCACTTCGACTAGATGTGGAAAGGTAGTCAGTAGGAAAATGTCCAGAGGGAGTAAAAACGTTTACCGGTGGCTGGTGTGATTGGCCATCCATTCACTGAGAATGTTTCTGTATGTGTTCTTTTGGAATCTCCCGGGCAAGCCCAAAGGACCTGGCCGAACACTACCCCTGGCCACAACCGCGGGGACCACCGGAATGAACAGAGATGACTTCACGCCGTTGCAGCCTTCATGGACTTGGGGGTTCAAGCTCACTTGATCTGGGTCTGGGAGGGCAGTGAGAACCCCACCCCACCCCTGGGTCACAACTTTATGTATTCATTTTTAGCATTATTGAGGTTGGTTGACAAATAAAATTGTAACATACTTGAAGTGCACAGTGTGATTATTACTTGGAAAGAGTTCCGCCGTCGAGTTAATGATCACGTTTACCTTTCTTTTTTGTGAGAACGCCTAGTTCTATGTCCCATCAAATTTCGATTGTACAACATAGTATATTCATCTTATAACCGAAACTTTGCACCCTTCCACTGACCTCTTCCGGTGTCCCCGACCCCGCCCCTGCCATTTCACTTTCTGTTTCTATGAGTTTGACTTTTCCTAGATTCCACATTGGGCTACAGCTTTAAAAGTGAGAATTTCCGATCATGGCCCTGCATTCACCCGAGCTGGATGAAAAGGGATCACGCCTTCACCGTTACCCTCAAGTGAAGGGCTGGGCTCAGGAGACGCACAAGCTATTAATGGATTCCTGGAGCAGGAGCTGGAAGGCTGGCCAAGGATATCGGTTTCTCGGGGTGTAGTGTCACCCCACGCCCCGCGGCAGGAGCCAGCCTGAGGAATGCTCACCGGCCGTGTCTCAACACTTCCCGCAGTGTCTCCATCGAGGCTTCGACGGGAACTTGCACAACATAGGTCCTGGCATAAAGCGTGCAAAGTGCTGACACCAGCTTCTGGCAGACAGCAGGCCCCACTTATTGGAACAGCATTTCAGGGACTGCTCCGAGGACAGCCGCGCCTGCCACACTGGAGCCACAGAGCGCTTTTTCCTGGAAACTGTGTACCAACGAGAGGGCTGCAACATGCTGGGGCTCGGTGAGGTTTGTCACGGTGAGGAAGGCAACGGTGTTCTTCTCCGGTGCTCTGAATGCAGCAACTCCATTGAAGGATCCTCCCTGCCCTCCCTGCACGCCCCTCACCCCTAGACTTTAGAATATACCTGCGAGCGGCCCCCAGCGGTGCAAGCTCAAGATGGCCATCCTCTGGCCAGGAAATGCCTGGCTCATATCCACGGGCTACTGCGCTGCTGGTTTTGCAATATAAAAACACTTCGTCACCAGCTCTGACTCCAACTGGACTAATGAACCAGAAGTGGAAGGCAAAGCCTCCAATTCAATGGGAGAAAATGTGGGAGGATATCTTTGGCCCTAGAGATGGGAAAAGATTAGTAAGAAAAATGTGCAAACTCACATCATAAGTAAAAAAAGGCAATAAAGTGTTGCGTTGCCCTGGAGAACTCCAGGAACAAAGGTAAAGATATATTTAGAGAAGGTGTTGTGTTTCAGGGGCTTTGTCCGCCACTGAAGCCAATGAAGAGCACACAAGAAACACCTGCGAGCCAATAGAGGAAGAAGGAATTCAGTGCAGGGAATAAACAGGTGATTTATAGGAGTGTTGATCCCACATTCAAGCACAGGAGGAAACCCTTATTAGGAGTGGGAGAAACGCAAAGCAAGCAATGAAATCCCTTTACATCTACTAGGAAAATTAAGAAGCACCAGAAGGCTTCAAGGGCTAAGTGCTGGTGGGAGCGTGGACAGAGGTGCCCTCAGGCCTCGCCAGTGGGGCGCAGACAAGGGCAGCACTCGGGACAAACTTGTGGCGCTGCATCTAAGTCAGCGATGGGCACCTGGGACCGGAGCACCCAGCAATGGTGCCCCTGGGCACGGGTCCCAAATGCATTCTCGTCAGATCCACAGCGGAGTGTGGGCGAGGACCTGTGGAGGGTGGGCCCAGGAAGCTGGACACCACTGGCTGCCCACTCGGGGGACAGTGGTGGGTGATGTGCCCGGAGCTCTTCGTGGAGCACCAGCCAGGGTCCCTCCTTCCTTTTCAGCGTAGATCCCTGTCTTCTTCCATTGGCCAGCCTTCTTTACTGGTAAGCGATTAACACCAAATAACTTGCCATTGACCTTTGGGAGTTTTCCTATCTGACTTAGTTGTTCTATATCCTAATAACCTGTGGGAAGGTCTCTTGTCTTCCTTGCTCCCTCCCATCCTCCCCCGTTGACACGCCGGACACCCACCGCATGCAGGCACTGTGCCGGGGGCTGGGAATGCCAGGGCGAACTAGACAAGCAGGCGAGCTGACTCCTAGAACCGCCCGTTAATCCTCATCATCTACATATCCTTATTCGTTGTGTGGGCCATCGGCTCTCAAACGTTTTGGTTTGGGGATGCCCGTACACTCTTAAAAATTACTGAAGACCTCAAAGAGCTTTTGTTTTTGTGGGTTATGCTAAACAGAGGATCTTTACTGTATTAGAAAGTAAAACTGAGACATTAAAAAATATGTATTGATTGATTTAAAAAACAGCAACAGTAAACCCATTACATGTTGACATAAATAACATACTTTTATTTAAAAAGTACATTTTCCCTAACGTAATATTCTAATAGGAAGAGCAGCCATGTTTTGCATTTTCCAAGTCTCTCGAGTTTCTTGCGGAAGTGGAAGACAGCTGGATTCTCACATCTGCCTTTGTATTCAGTTCATTGCAATATTACGCACAGCAAAGCTCTGGAAACCCCACTGTAACCGAGAGAGCAAGAGCGAAAAAGACAGATAACACCCTAGTGTCGTTGGAAGAATGGCTTCGGCCTCACGGAGCCCCTGAGGTCTGAGACTCCCAGGGGCCCCTAGCGAGACCACACCGGAGAACCGCGGGTACAGGTCTCTCTGAAGCCTTGGTGTGAGGCCTTTATTCTAGAAGCCGCACACCTGGTGCGGCGGTGCGGCCCGGGGTGGAAGTCTGCTGGAGGGCATCACATGTTAACCTGGAAACTGGGGGTGGAGGGGATCGACGTGGGTTGTGGGCAGTACACGGACTTTCTTTGTGTTTATTCATATCTTCTGAGTGTTTAGTTAGCGCTCCTGTTATTGACCGGGACGAGTGGATACGACTGGCTCATTGATTTTGAGCCGTTACTTACTGAGCACTTCCTAGGGGGATAGTCCTTTCGAAAAGTGCTTTCTCTTGTTAAAATTAGTTCATGCTTTGCACATCTCTCAACATGTAAAGGGCCTTGAATCAAAAGAATCGAATGTCAGTGAAAAGCGTAAAAGGGTTTGTGGGCCCTGAACAGTTCTGATAGCTTGTTTGAGTCTGTACCCACAGATTCTTGTAAACTGGGAAAAGGGGGTTATACAACCTTAGATTGGAAGCAAATTCTCAGAAAAATTTCTGGAAGAACTTAGCTGAGAAGGAAACCCTTCGGCACCGAGCTCCTGTGGGGTGAGAACGGGTGCCACCTGCTGGAAACCCGCTTTTTCAGGACAGAGACACCGCGCCTGGGGGATGCCGGGGACTGACTCGCCACGGCGCTGACCTCGGTGCTGTGCTCGACACCGGCACACAGATCACAGGCAAACAATAGATTTGGGCCTTTTTATAGCAGTTGAATATTGGCAGCATCAGAAGTGTCCCCTAAGAGAAAACGGGCTGAGGATATCATGGGACATTCGTGCAATGGAATGCAGTAAGGGGTGTGGTTTTCACACACTGATGGGGACAGTGCTAGGGAAGAGCGTTGAGTCAGGAAGTGCAGTGCAGAATAGGGTGTGTGGCATAGCACCCTTTGTGTGAAGGCAGGGGGAATGTATATTTGCTGTATTTGCATAGTGACCCTTCAGCAGCGTAGGAAACCCTGTACCAGGAGTGGGGACCAATGGGATGGGAAGGTACGAGAGAAACTTCCCGCGTACCTACTCGTACTTTTTGATACCATGTGATTGTATTACCTATTCAAACATTAACTACCTTTAAAAATAATTTTTTAAAAAAGCAAGATAAAATCTAGATGGAAAGCAACCCCAATCCTTTCCTCCGGGGCACCGTGGTTTTTCTAGACAGGGAATAGCCCCACCATAAACTGAAGCAGCCCTGCCGGGAGGTGAATGACTTTTCAGTTCCAACACACGTCAGACATCCTGACCGCCTAACGGTGATAAATGCAGAAGGCTTGCACCAAATCCCTGCTGTGCGGCTCCGCAGAGCACATGCTTGTTGATCTGCGTCGCGTCTCATTGGCATGGTTTTCGGCAGGGGAACAGAGAGACCGAGTGTTCAGCAACGCCGGGTAGAAGGTGAAATTTTCACAGTTTTCCTTGGAAGGGTTTCAGGTGCTGTGAACATTTGTTGAGAGAGTGCCTGAGTATGAAAACCCAATGGGGTGGGCCCCAGGGCACCCCTCTGTGAACCCCTCCGCAGGGAGGGAGGGTCCTTAGCTCACTCGGGGTGTCAGAGTAGCTGTGTGTCCCTGGGCAAGGCAGGTGAAGAAGGCAGTGGCTTCTCACGCAGGTACCAGGCGGGGGTGCGTTCTGGAGATACCTCAAATGGGGCAGACACCTCAAAAAGTAGTGTTTTCTCAATGCTTACAAAGCACACGATTCTGCAAGATACAGATCACGTGTCATAGATGTGTTCACTTGAAACCTATATGATCCTATTAACCAACGTCACCCCAATAAATCGATAAAAAGAAAAAAGTACACGATTCTCATACTATTACACAGTGAACGTGGGTCAAAGTTGTAGTCTAACTAATGAGAAGACAGAGGTTGGGAACGGTTCCTTGTGCACTTTCACTTCCTATTCCTGCCGGGCACCGGTGGCCGTCCAGGGTTTGCAAATGGCAGCCGGCCTGCCCTGGTGTCCTGCGCGTCCCACCTGTGTGGCGTCCTACCTGTGCGCCCCACTCCGAAAGACCCTGTGCTTGGCTTACTGTTGACATCTCGAGCTTCTAACTTTTGAATGGGGCCCACGCATCCGTTTCGCAATGGGCCCTAAATTACGTGGCTTTCCGCACTTAGCTCATTGCACCTGGAGCCTCAACTCCTCTATGGCTTCTTTTTTTTTTAAATAATTAAACTTATTGGGTCGAACATATTTTAAAACAGAAGTCTGCTATTCTTGAATTTTATTTTATTTTTAAAACACTCTGTAGATTGGTTTTCTTTCAAGGCAGTTCGTCTCCTCTGCAGTAGTTTTGTGAAATAACTCCTGATAATTGGCTCATAATCTTTCCTGGAATAAGATGCTTGTTGTTAGAACAGGAGGGGCCCGTGAGCCAGAGACACAGCCCTGTCTGCACTAAATGAGACTTGGCACCATTGGGTCATTTTATTGCACGGCCTGAGTGTTTGAACAGCTTTGTCATCGCGGGTCAATGTGTGTTTGGGTTTGACTTGAAGTAGAGCCTGAGGTGTGATCTATGGAGCCGACGGGGGAAATATCCTTCTATTTTTCTTGGAATGTGTGAAGAGTTTTAATTTCAAAGAGCACCGTGGTCAAACGTTTGCCCTTTTTGCCTGGAATCAGTGGCTTGTGGGTAGTTTTGGAAATGTGATGCTGTGTTCTGCTGAAGGATTAACTCTCATTCTAGGTGAGGATCTAGTTAAGAAACCAGTGTTTCTGTTTCGGCAGGAACAGACCAATGAAATGGGAGGACACCGCCCGGGAGCATCCCTGTGCTTCAGACTTTCTGCTCCGTCGGGATGGTTGGGAACGGTTATGCAGAGAGTTTGGTTTTAACTCAATCATTTAAGACTGACTTAAGTATCCAATTGAAGTTTTCCTTTAAAAAATTGCCTTCTTTTGTTCTGATCTGCGAGGTGTTTTCCCTTAACCTCTCTGTGCATGTTTGAAGGTGAATGACCTTCCTTCATCTGGGCCAGAAATCACAGCCTGGACCACCTCATACTCACTTGCTGTCTGGTCTACCACGGGATCCAAATTTGGGTGGTGATAGCGACATATTTAGCCTGTAAATTTTAACAGATATGACAATGTCATGAGAGTCCTACATAATTTTAAAGGTGGGATTCAGATTAGATTTTATGTATACATACATATATGTGTATATATATATATTGCATGAACTATGTGACTTGGTAATATTGATACTGAAAATAGCTATTTTTTATAGTTTAGAAATCATGGCATTATGTTATTGAATCAATAGACTATCTTTCTTTTGGCAGTCTTATGTTCACAGAAAAACCGAGTGGACAGTACAGAGTCCCATGCCCCGCCCACGCAGCCCCCACCGGCCCAGTAGGTTCCCTGTTACAACATCTTGTATTAGTGTGGCTCAGTTGTTACAAATGATGAACCAGTACTTATTGATATTATGAACTCATGCCCTTAGCTCTTACTGGGCTTCAGTCTTTGGGTTGAATGTGCCCCGAGTTTGGACCCATGTATGATGACATGTGCCATCATTAGTGTCACACAAGTCGTTTCACTGCCCTGCACACCCCACTCACCCCTCCTTCCACCCTGAGCCCCTGGCAACCACAGATCTGACTACTTCCAGAGTCTTGTTTTCTGCAGAGTGTCATGTGCTGGAGTCGGATAGTGTGTGGACTTTTCTGATCGGCTTCTTTCACTTAGTAATATGTCCTTAAGATTTCGTCATATCTTTTTGAGGCTTGATAGTTCCTTTTTATTACTGAATGATATTCTGTTGTATGCATGTACCAGTTTATCTATTCACCCACTAGAAGATGTCTTGGTTGCATTCTAAGTGTTGGCAGTTATAAATAAAGCAGCTATGAATGTCCATGCGCAGGTTCTGTGTGGCCAGAGTTTTGAACTCACTGGGGTATGTACCTCTAAACTCTGGTTTATGAACCAGAAAGAGATTGTGCACTGGTTTAGAAGAGGACTGCATGTGGACTACGCTGTGTGCTGGGAACATACAGGGAATTCCGTGTCTGAGAGACACGCAGTGGGCATCTACAAGCGATTACATGGCCCCACGCAGAGTCTTAGCTCGGCCTGCCCTGTCCCGTCCCGAGGACCACGTGGTTGGTCGCCGTATTAACTCGAATGATCCAGTCAAAGGCGCCCAGCATGCTGCTGGTTTTTATAAGCACCTGATGATTGGGACTAGTGCTAC
>PVJI01032598.1:0-12039 GCA_004026765.1 Micronycteris hirsuta
TTTAGAACATTCTGGCAGTAACCAGAGGGGAAGGGGAAAGGGAGAAGGGGGACAAGGGTATTCAGGAACTGCAATGAAGGACACATGGACAAAACCAAGGGGGAGGGGGGAAGCAAGGGAGGGAGGTGGGTTTGCCTGGGGTGGGGTGGGGGGAGGGTAAATGCGGACAACTGTAATTGAACAACAATAAAATAATTTTAAAAAAAAAGAAGTAAGCATGTTTTATGAAAGTCAAACCGTACTTACTTTGGGAGCAGGTGATTCAGGGTTTAGTAACTGGTAGTTGACATGATGTCCCAGTTGTTTGTTTTGCATTTTACGATAATTCATTGAGTTGTAATTTATATTTTCTATATACCTTAACAAAATATATTTTAATTATAAAAATGCAGTTTATTTTATTTTTGCATTTAAGTGTATTTGGTTTCACATATTGAAAAGCTGAGTAAGGCAACACTAGGATGTTGTTATCATTTTCATTCCCAGCTGTCATAAGACCGAACATGGATTTTTAGGACCCCACCCCCACATATGCCTAACTTGAAAAATATTTAATCAAAGAAAATGAAAGTGGAATAGAATTTTATACTAAGAAAAACATATATTTACCAAGGATGACTAGAACTTTAATTACACATTGCACGTGGTTTCCAATAAACTCTTCTTGCAGAAGGCAAGACTATAATCACTCTCGGTACTATACAGGGTCCCCATTGTGCTATTAGACAGGATGGTAATTAACACGGTCACAAGCATGAAAGCAATGCTGAGTGTGTGTCTGACCCAGCTGCTATTGGCATGGGGTAGAAGAATTAAAAATATTGCCAAGAAAGCACTCTCTTCCATCAAAACTGAGCTGACTCTGAGCCATAGTTCAGTAGTTTTATAAGAAAAACACAAACACGACTAATTGCTACCTAGAAAATTAATACAGAAAGCTCTATTCTGTATTTTGCCTATCATTTATGTGCAGGTGTTCTAAATGCCTGCCAACAGAGGTCTGTATGGTGTCTCAGGAAGCAGGAAAGAGGTGAACAATACCTTTCCAAGTACACAAAAGAAGGACAGAAACTGTCCCAACTAGTTACTATCAGGACCATCTCTTTATTTGTAAGGCTTTTAATTACATAAGGCTTCCCATTTTCTAGAAATTAGGAATGAAGGTGACTATAACAGCAAGAGGACAGTGGTGGGTCGCTGACATGGTCTGAGGGAAAAATCAGATGCCAGCATTCTCTAACAGAGTTGTGAAGGTGAAAGACCAGAAACGGATTGGATTGGATTATGCCACCTGGTGCCTGACCCAGGGGTACGCAGAGCCCCGAGCACGTGCTGTCCTCCCTCCAACAAAAACAATTTGTTTAAAAAACATGACAAAAATGTGTGCATCTATGGAAGACATAAAAAGCAGAACTGGATACAAGAAGGATTTGAAGTACAATGCAGGCCTGAAAAAGTCTTGTCCAGCCTGGTGGGGAACTAGAGAGGGAATATAAATTCCCTTTGTCCATATAAATTATCTGTACAAAGAAAGAGAACAGCAGCAGAGGACGGGGTCAGCCCTCATTAAAAAGAAGAAACACTACACTTTCAACAAGATTTTAGAAAAAAGTTTTAGAAAATGCTTCTTCATGTGAAAACAAAATATGTCTCCCTGTTTTGCCTTGTGGGTATAAGAAAAACTCCTTTTAAATAATCCTCATTTTTTAAGTTTCTACTATTTTAAACTTCTGGTGATTCTTGAATTTTTAAAATTCCTATTCTAGATGCCTCCGTCTCTCTTTTCTTACCAAGTAAAATGTGTGGTTTATAATTTAAAATGCCCCTAGCTTTTATAGCATAATGTAACATGTACAAATTTACTCTGTAACACAAATACAGAATTTTTGTCTCACATCTTGTAATAGAAGTGAGTACATTTCTGCTGAGATTTACTTTTAGATTTCCTTGGCAAACATATATCTCACTTAATTTAGTATTTTATGAAATGCAGCAAGGTTATTTATTCAATTTTTTTCTTTTATTTGTTAAAAAATATTTTTCTACACCCTGCTCCAAAGATACCATATCTTTCAGAAAACCGCACAGACAACTGAAAGATGTACAATAACCGCATATGAAGAATATAACTGCAGCTTGTATGTTTGGAGTGTTATGGGATGGTTCTATGGGAAAGAAAAGTAAATGTACTGCTTTAAGTTTATTTTTCAAGAGACTAATCCTATTTCACAAAGCAAAAGCAATATCTTGCCATAATAAAAACATAGTTAGTAATTATTTTCTATAGTTTTTCTTTTTATGGTGGGCTTTAGAATTCATAAAGTCTAATCAAGTAATTTGGGAATTGCTTGATTTACTTACCGTTAATTTTTTTTTAAGATTTTATTTATTTAATTTTAGAGAGAGGGGAAGGGAGGGAGAAAGAGAGGGAGAGAAACAGCAATGTATGGTTGCCTCTTACATGGCCCTCATTGGGGACCTGGCCCGCAACCCAGGCATGTGCCCCGACTGGCAATCGAACCGGGACCCTCTGGTTCCCAGCCCCTGCTCAATCCACTGAGCTACACCAGCCGGGCTACTTACCATTAATTTTAAGCAAACCCTCTAATAATTTAAATGACTCCTTATTTTTTCCTAAAATCTAGCACTTAAATAGTAACATTGAAATTTCTGCATTTCTAGTTGCATTGGTGTGTTGTGTACTTTCAAACACCATAAAACCAAAAAGCAACAAGGTGGGGATGGATTTACAGTAAATATGACAAACCATGATCATATTCCAGAGACATGAACAGCACTCAGGCAGCTCACAAGAGGAGAATGGCAAGTAATCCATAAACAGCTGCGGGAAATGTTCTCCTTGGAACAGATGCATATTGAATTAGTGTAACATTATTTTTGCCCTATAAAGTTTGACAAAGATCGTAAAAATGTAAGTATGTATTTAATAGGAAGTAATAAACTGGCTGGAGGAAATTTAAATTAGAATAAGTTCTATTAAGTAATTTGGCTTTGTATCTACACAGGTTTAGACTAATTCATACCCTTTGATGTAGTAATTCCACCCATAGTAATGCATTCAAAAGAATAACTGGACAAGCACAAAGAATGATCATAGCAGATTTCTAAGTTTAAATTGTTAGAATTTAAAATTTGTGGTAACCTAACTGTCCAAAATGTGGGTACTGAAGTAAATTTAAAAAAAGGACTACATTTGATGAAATGCCTTGCAATCCAAAATTCACATTTTTCAAAACAATAAGTATAACTAAATGCTCATATTTGATTCTAAGAGAAGAAAAGAAAAAAAAACCCTACAAACTAAATTAAAAACAGGAAGCTAAATGTATAGTTTCACCAGCTTTGCACAGAGAGCTCTTTCTTCCCTGGGAAACTGAGGGGGAAATGAATTGTCCTGAAAAGGTTACATTTTATTTATTTAGTTTTTATATTATATTTTTTTCTTATTTATTTTTTATGCAATTACGTTGTCCCCGCTTTTTCAGCCCTAGAGAGATTACATTTTAAACCAGCCAAAGTTTAATGCATGATTAATTCTGAAAAAAAATGTGGATTATTAGCTATAAGACTACTGAGATTCACAGTAAGAAACCTATAGAAAAAATATCCTCTGCTGATAGTACTTATAAACAGTTGAAGTGTCTTTTTCAAGTTCAACACAAAGAATATGGACCCACCTCTACATTACTCCAGTGGGGCTTGGTGGTGGGCAGGGCAAGGAGGTCAGAACAAAGGTGAAAGTCATACTCATTACTATGCAGAGTAACAAAATCTTCTGTTTCTGGCTGGGAGTTTCATGCTTTCTGCCCTAGCCAGGAAAACGTGAAGGGCTAACTTGTTAGCTTGCAGGTGCAATAAACTCTCAGCTTTATCTTTCTTGATAAACTTCCCAATTTAAAATTAATATTTTGGCACATATGACCTCATCTGCCTTTAGAGAGTGTTCTGTATTGGTAATACCTCTTAATATTAGTGGGCAATGTAAAGATATTGATTCAGCAATGTCCCAAATTTAGTATAGTAGATTCCCTCCAAAGACTATGTTCTTTTCTATTGAAATATGGCTAGTTTACAGCCAAAAATAAGAACCCTGATGGAATTTTTTTCCTGATATTATTTTCCAGCAAGAGACTCAGATTTTGGAGGAATTATCTTTTCATTTGCACAGTTTTGTGGAGGACTCCAGCATTCAGAGAAAAAAAATGGCAAAAAGACGGGTACTTTGGCTATCCTTATCCACGTCAACTGCAAAGGGACTGTCACCCGAGTTATACCACTAAAACTCTTCTTAGTTATCCCACTTCAGTTCCCTGGAAAGATGTGTATGGCTTGTTTTAAAATGTACATTGGTCTGTCAAAGCACACATCCATTGCTAAGATAAAAAAAAAAAAAGATCACTAATCATCAGGGAAATGCAAGTTAAAACCACAATAAGACATCCCCTCACACTTGTCAGAATAGCTATCATCAATAAATCAATAAACCACAAGTGTTGGCAAGGACGTGGAAAAAAGTGACCCTCATGCGATTTTGGTGAGAATGCAGATCAGTGCAGCCACTGTGAAAAACAACATGGGATTTCCTCAAAAATTAAAAATAAAATTGCCCTATAATTCAGTAATTCCATTTCTGGGAATATATCCAAAGAAAGCAGAACCATTAATTCAAAAGAATATATGAACCCCTACGTTCACAGCAGCATTATTTACAATAGCCAAGATCTGGAGGCAGCCCGAGTGTCCATCAGTAGATGAGTGAAACATTTACACAATGGGATATTACTCAGCCATAAAAAAGGAAATCTTACCCTCTGTGACAGCATGGATGGACCTGGAGAGTATTATGCTAATTGAAATAAGCCAGTCAGAGAAAGGCAGTGCCATACAATTTCATTTATATGTGGAATCTAATGAACAAAATAAACTAACCAAATAGAAACAGAGGCATGGATACATGGAACAGACTGACAGCTGTCAGATGGGAGGGGATTGGAGGGCTTGGTGACAAAAGTGAGGGGACTGAGCAAAATAAAAGCTTACATACACAGACTATAGTATGGTGATAGCCAGTGTCACTCCAATGAGTTCGATAAAAGTTTTTTAAGTGTAATATGGTGAAGGCAGTAAGAAGTTACAAAATAGTCAAAGGGATGTAAATTACAGCATTGGGAATATAGTTAATAATATTGTAATAACTATGTATCATCATATGCATGTATCATCAGGTGCATACTAGAATTACCCAGGGAATCAAACATAAATTATATAATTGTTTAACTGTACCTGAACACAGGTCTGGCTCGGACTCCGGCCTGGGGCTCCAGCCCGGGGCTCCAGACTTTTCCAGAGTCCATGTTGTCCAGGCTGAGTTGCCAAAAACTATAACTGAATGCAGGTCCAGCTGCCTGCTGCTTTGAAGGCCAATACTCAAGAGGCAGTTGCTGATGGAAAGGAAAGTGATTTATTTTGAGGTCCTGGACACCTGGAAGATAGGGGACATGTGTCTTAAAGCCCATCTCCACATCTCAGTGGAGACAGAGATTTTTTAAAAGAGGGAGAGGGGAACAGAACAAAGAGGTCAAGGAAGGGGATAGAAAAGTTCTCTATGTGCGACCAGCCCATTACGTTCCCATAGGACAAGTGACGGGCTGGTGTGCATCATCCTGGTTTAGTCATCCTGGTTGAATCACCCTGGTTCCACACCATCCCAGCTACACATCATCCTGGTTCCATGGCTGAAGGTCAGCAAACCTCTTGGAGCTGGGGTGCCTGAAAGTCAGAGTCTGTATCTTTTGAAGTTAGTTCCTGCCATTCTTATACAAACATGTTGTTTATCATCAAGCTACATATTAGTCAGTCAGCATTTAAAGAAACAATGTCAAAAGAATGGTGTGGTGGGTTACGATTTTCCACCGTTCCATAACCACTGTGCTGTATACCTGAAACTAACATAAAATAAAAATAAATAAACAAACATGCTTAAAAAATAAGAAGGGTCAAGATTTTTTTAAAAGATCACTTTGATGACCGTTAAATTTTCATTCCCCATATTCCTGGAGGGAGTTAGCTGCACCTGGGGACATGAACATCAGGACTAGTGGTAAATATCGGGCTCCCTATCAAGGGCTCTCGCAAATCCCTGAACTGATTCACCTTGAGCCGTAAGCATCTCACCTACATTTCTTCCATAGCATCTTAATTTATCTTCTTGATGTCACCGTTGCCTTCCAACAAGCTAGTCTGCAGATTGCCACCAGAGTAATTTTGAACATGAATTATACCATGAACCATTCTATAACCCAAATAATTATCTGGGATACACATTCTGTAACTCTTAAATGGCTTTTAATCAGTAAATCTATACAGTAAGTTAAGTCATTCAATATTTTGGCATATATTTGGAGCACATACAAGAAAGTAACATTGCTCAAGGTCCAACATTCTGTGATTATTTCACAGAGGTTTTATTTATGGCTGAGGGGAACATTTTTTTATACCTGCTTCTAAAGCATTCGCAGGTGAAATCATTGTGTCTCTGCCCTTTGTTTAAAATGAGTAAGCCTCAATTGCACATTCATCTAGATGCTGGATCAAAACCCAAATTATATTTTAACTAGAATGTTGCTATTTGCAACAGGAAGCCTCTGCCCACCTCCATGCAGAGATAAAGGGTTTCTATTAAACACAGGTCTTTATCAAACTTCTAAACTTGAAATTTTTTATTCTTTTCAAAATGCAAGTTTTGCACTTAACAACTTAGAAAAGCTGTAGCCCAAGGACTTGTCAAAGAGTGTAATCACACAATCACTGCTGATCAATCGCTATCATGAACGAAGCTGAACAAACCTATTTTTGAATGAGTGTCTAAAGAACAGATGGTCCATTCATTTATCTACTTTAAAGTATCTCCCTGGATTGCATCTCATTGCCACAGAACTCTGAAACTTTTGGCTTGCTCAAAACCTTAATGCGAGAGAAATGCAAAACATTAGGCTATTACCTCATTTTGATACAATTGTTTCAAATACTAAACTATATTTCATGAATAATGATAGCTTATTATTATGTGTTAACTGTGCTAACCACTATTCAAAGAATCCCGTACATAAGATTTCATTTAATTTTCACATAAAACATTTGAGTCAGACACTATTATTTCCCCCATTTTAATAATAAGGAAGCTGAGCCGAAAAGAAATTGAGTAATTGGTTCAAGGTCACTTGCTTGTGATGATGGTATGAAAAGTTAAACCTAATTTTCAGAGCTCATTCATTTACTCATTACAGAAACAAGGACTTCTGTCATTATTTTTTGGCTATAGTTAGAAATATTTTTATTATATTTATGTAGTGTTCTCTCCATAAGGACCCATGGCAGGAAGAGGTCCTTCATTCTTAAAAAGGAATGTCATTCTCCCTAGGAGCCCTGAATTCTTTAAAACAGTAAAATGTGTTTTTCCTGCACAAGGGACTGCTAAAATGACTGAGAGTCAGTGGAGGTTTAACAAAGAGCAAAGTTCATCTGTAAGACTCCTAGGTGAGATTCCACAGCAGGTCACCCACCGTACAGGTAGAAAACAAAAATGCACAGGCATACTGTGCAGCTACCCAGGAGACTTCAGGACCAACTAAGGAAACATGAAAGAATTCAAGATTTAAATATTGTGAAAGAATTAGGACAATGAGCCCCAATGCCATCAGCTTCTTTCTCCACTTGGTGTCTACTTCTCTCTCTAGATCTTCCTCTTTTACGACATTTCCACAGACAAGCTTTATCTCCTTCACAGTCTATGTGATGAAACAAATACCAATAACCCGTGAGTCTTCCATATTATGATCTTGGAACCAAGGATAAATTGACTCCATTTTTTAACTGTATTCGTAGGGAATGAACTCAATAGCTCAAATGAATCAAGGTCTCATCTCCGGGCCAACCAACAGTGATAATAAAGAATTCAATTGTGTTGCAGTAATATGGCAACTTTCACTGAAATCATGCAAATGTATGGGAAGAGCATGTCTAGAGAAGAGATTTTTAACCTATTTACAAAAGCTAGACACAATGAGATAAAATACAACTAACAAATACAATTATAACCAGCATATACCCACCCTATTTTCTTTATCTCCAAAACAATTCAGGCAGTTCCTTTCCTCACTCAACAACTCACCATGATCGATTCTGTAGGGTTCGTTTAAATGCTGTGGAAAATATGGAGGCTGCTAATAATCCTTGGAGGAATTAGTTGCTCTTGTTTTATGTCAATGGCGAAGTCATTAAGAACCTCTTTTAGAAGTAATTTGGCAATTTGTATCAAGAAACCATTATTATCAGGCACACATTATCCCTTTAAATCTTTATAAAATAGAAGAATAAGAATATAAAATAAGAACATTAAAATAAGAAAAAAGATTCAAAAGGAATAAAAGGGAAAAAAAGATAAACAACAGTGTGCATGTCAGTATTACTGGCTCCTTTCACCACTCACTTTCCACTGTCTCTCAAGGAGCTTCAGTGATTTTGCCTTCCGGGTCTCTTGCATGCACTTCTGCACATTCTCAGCAGTCTTGGTCTTAGCTGAAGCCTTAACACCTCACTTTGCACCTACCTCAGATTTTTGCAATATAGTTTTATACACAGTTCCTCCCTAAAAGATATTTTAGTATCTATTCTTTTAATTTTTTTAAGATTTATTTTATTTATTTTTAGAGAGAGGGGAAGGGAGGGAGAGAAACAGCAATGTATGGTTGCCTCTCACATGGCCCTCACGGGGGACCTGGCCTGCAACCCAGGCATGTGCCCTGACTGGGAATCGAACCGGACCGCTTGGTTCCCAGCCCGCGCTCAATCCACTGAGCTACACCAGCCAGGGCTTAGTATCTATTCTTAACATTACTTAACACTGTAAAAGATTGATAAAACTAAATTTTCAACCACAACAGGGACAGGCAATCATAGCCACTGCTGAGTTTATTTTAAAACAAAACAAAACAAAACAAAAAAAAGAGGCAATAATTCTCAGAAACAAATGCTATAGTAAAAGGATGCTGAATTCAAAATTGTATCTGTGAAGTGAGTGCAACCACTAAAAATGGCTTGAGTGCATATGAATAATAAATGCCTTGAACAAGAAAAATGCAATTGGGCCCTGGCTAATGTAGCTCAATGGACTGAGTGCAGGCTGGGAACCAAAGGGTTGCTGGTTCCATTCCCAGTCAGGACACATGCCTGGGTTGCAGGCCAGGTCCCCAGTGAGGTCCCCAGTGGGGGCCACGTGAGAAGCAACCATACATTGCTGTTTCTCTCCCTCTCTTTCTCCCTCCGTTCCCCTCTCTCTAAAAATAAATAAAATCTTTAAAAAAAAAAAGAAAAATGCAATTGGAATATATTAAAAATGGTTTCATATATGGATTTTGTTGCCATTATTATTTTCTTTCCATAATACATACATTGAAATAAAATTCTGGTAAAAGAGGAGTTACCAATGAGACAGAGGAAGTCATCTACCCAGACCCTTGAGCCACCACGGAAGGGAGATCCTCAGTGCAGCCTCAGGCGGCAGAGCCTGGCCCCCTCCCTCAGTGTTGTGAGGAATAATTACAATAATAAATGTGGGTCATCTTCTGAAGGAACAGAAACTTGTCTACCCCTTGCCCACACATTCCTCCTCTTCTTTCCAGCTCTTTAGGGAGATAATTCCACAATCCATGCCAATAGGTTTCTAAACACAGACCCTGGACCCCCCTTTTCTCAGAAGGCTTGGAGGCATGTACGTTATGTAACTTAAAACGCACGACACAATTGCTCAAAAGTCAAGTGAAGAGCAGGGAGAAACCACATTTCTCCAAAATCGTTATCAAATTGTAGTTCCCACATTTCATCATTTTTTCCCTGGGTTTTGCTCTCAATCATTCCTCTTCAAACTGTTTATCTTTTAAAAACTTCAACCAGTTCTCTCTCCTTGAATGCCATTTTCTGATTTATCAGAGCATTTTAATATTTTTGGCAACTTATTTAACACAATTAGACATTTAAACTGATAGTGGTTGAATGCATTAAAATATTAAGATTCCTGTTTGATAGCCTTTCCAATATAACCTTTCTATGTATTTATAAAAAGCAATTTCACCTCCTAAGCTCCAGTTTAATAATTCTCTTTGGATAGGAAAGCATTCCTCCCTTATAAGAGCTAAACTAAAATAAACCTTGTGTATACTTGTATAACTAAAAATCAAAACCAGACTTTAAATGCTGTTTTTTTTTAAATTATATCTGACTTAATTGTTTGACTCCATCATTTTTATTATTTTATTTTATCTTACTTTATATTTGCTGTCTCTCTTTTGACAAAAGGATAATGGAAAAGGGAAAATGGGAGGAGAAAGGACGCAAGCCTACTCTTACTGAGCATAGAAGTAGAACCAAAATAACTTCAGCTATTGTATTCTTTGTCATCAAGGGCCCTTTCCACCGCCACCAAAGGTGATTTAGTTTTAGACCAGGAATTATTTTTCTGTTTGCTTTAGAAAATTCTCTTGCTTTAACTGGGACTGGTGTGTGTATAGAGGGAGGGGTTTTGTGGGGGGAGCTGGACCCTATCTATTCTGAATGTTCTTGGGCAGAATTACAAGAGTTTAGGTTAAATGAACCTAGCAATACACCCAGCACTATTCTGCATTTAGAATATTACAAAGAGGAAAAACACAGGTGATTTCGTATAGCTTCATGTGCGTCTCCTTCTGTTTGCCCATGGTTTTCCTAGTAGCTCTCAAGTTATTTTTAAACCTTAAAAAATATCAAAGTACTGACACCTTTTTCAAGGACAGGTGAGCCTTTAATCTTTCATAGCATGTCAGAGAACTCACTTGAAACGTGGTTTTTATTACAGATTGGCTGTGTTTTGTGATGCTAGACTGTAAATCTGTTCATGACACAGATTTCCATTTTTAAGTTCTCCATTTTTTGGAGATCAGGCACGTTCAGTAGTTGAAGTAATTATTCTACAGGCATGCTCTTTTTGTAGACATTAATATTGTAACAGTTAGTATGCCACATTATACTCAGGCAACTAACCAATTTTGAAGAAATCTCTGTGGCAAGAGTCATAAAATTACCCTGCAGGTAATTTTATGGAGCCCTAAAACAGCCCTGGAGGGTACAGAAATATGAACACAACACCCTTTTCCCCTCTTCCTCTTTCAATGCCCTGAGGAATGAGCTGGGAAAACGACCATAGTATGTAATAAATTTTCAATGAATAAACTGATATCTGACATGTGTCACCAAATAAGTACTTGTATTTATTTTGGACAATATTGAACCTATTTACTTTTAGAGGTACTTCCTTTTTAAAATTCTAAAAAGACTGTTTTCACATTTTTTATAAATCATAGTTTACATTCAACATTATTTTGCATTATTTTCAGGTGTACAGCACAGCAGTTGGACAATCGCATACTTTACAAAGTGTTCTGAGTGGATATACAAAGAAACCCAAGACGCTAATTTGAAAGAATATGTGCACCGCTTTGTTCATTGCAGCATTATTTACAGTAGCCAAGATGTGGAAGCAACCGAAATGCCCGTCAACAGATGAGTGAACTAAAAAGCTGCAGTATGTATGTACAATGGTACATCATTCAGCCATCAAAAGAATGAATTCTTACCATTTCAACAGACTACTTGTTTTTTATTTTTTTTTTGTTTGGTTTTTTTTTTTTTTTTGGGTGGTAGTTTATTTTTTTTTTCACTATATTTTATTGATTATGCTGTTACAGTTGCCCCATTTCCCCCCTTCACTCCCCCTTCCCCCTTACCCCCCTTTCCCCTCCCTTTAGTTTTGTCCATAGGTCATACACATAAGTCCTTCTGCTCCTGTACTTCCTATACTGTTCTAACCTCCCCTTGTCTGTTGTCTACCTCCCATTTATGCTACTTGTTCTGTGCCCCATTCCCACCCTCTCCCCCAACCACTCCCCTGTTGATATTCCTCCATACCTCATATAACTCCCTTCAACA
>PVJI01032599.1:0-12038 GCA_004026765.1 Micronycteris hirsuta
AGCCTTGCTGGGTCCACCAGCCACCACCTTGCCTTGAGCCCTCTCTGCCAAGCTCTGCCCCACCTACTGGTCTGGATAAATGTGTCTTCTTTAACTCCTTGGTTGTCAGACTTCCATACAGTTCGATTTTCTGTCAGTTCTGGTTGATTTTTGTTTTTAAATTGTTGTCGCCCTTCTTTTGGTTATGTGAGGAGGCACAGTGTGTGTACCTATGCCTCCATCTTGGCAGGAAGTCCCCATCTTTTCTGTTTTCTCTGTTTCTTTTTGCTATTGTTATTCTTTTTAAGCTTTTCCTTGTTTTTCTTTCTGTTTTTTTAATTCTTTTTCCTTGTTTAATTCTTTATTTTTATTTTTACATATAGGTCAATGTATGGTAACAATACAGTTGTTACCATATGTAGCTTTTCTTTTTTCTGTTTCCTTTTTTCTTTATTGTGTATACTGTGATCAGCATCCACACAACAGCCAGCATGCAGTAATCACGCCGCCAGCCAGAGGGCTCACCAAACCCAAACGAGAAAGGTTTCTAGAGCACCCAGCTCTGGAGACCAGGGAGACTGAATTACTGAGACCCACAGGTCACCTCTGACTCATATAAATCCATCCCACAAGGACTGGGAGTCTTAGCAGATTTATGTTATACAAAACAAACAAACAAACAAACAAAAAACTCCAAAACAAAACACAGCGAGATAGCCAAAAAGGGGGAGAAAAAGAAACAGGCCCTGAATTAAAAAACAAAACAAAGCCCTGGCTGGTGTAGCTCAGTGGATTGAGTGCGGGCTGGGAACCAAAGGGTCGATGGTTCGATTCCCAGTCAGGGCACATGCCTGGGTTGCAAGCCAGGTCCCCAGTGAGGGCCATGTGAGAGGCAACCATACATTGCTGTTTCTCTCCCTCTCTGTCTCCTTCCCTTCCCCTCTCTCTAATAATAAATAAAAAAAATAAAAAATCTTTAAAAAAAACAAAACAAAACAAAACAGGAAGAATCTCCAGAAAAAGTGCTCAATGAAATGGAGTCTTGGATCAGAGATAGAGTTCAAAGTAATGGTTATAAGGATGCTCCAGGAACTTAGTGAGAACTACAAGAGCATGAAAAAGGACATAGAATCCATTAAAAAAAAAAGACCAGTCAGAAATCAAGAAAAGCATATCTGACATCAAGAATACACTGGGAGGAATAAAAAGTAGGTTAGATGAAGCAGAAGATTGTGTCAGCGATTTAAAAGGCCAGGTGGAACACAACACCCAATCTGAGCAGCAAAAAGAAAAACGGCTTAAAAAAAAAAAAGAATGAGCATAGTTTAAGGGGACTTTGAAGCAAAGTTTGGAAAAACCTGAAACGTAACAACATCTGCATCACCTGTGGACTGTTTTCAGACCTTGGCCATTTAAACAACACTGCTATGAGCATAGTCGTGCGTATATTCTCTCAACTTGGCGTTTTGGAATTCGTGGAATTTATTCCCAGCATGGGACGGCAGGGTCAAAAGGCAGTTCCATTTTTACCATGTTTGAGGTCACTGCACACTGTTGTCCACAGGGGCTGCAGCAGTCTGCATTCCCAGCAACGGGGCACGCGGGTTCCCCTTCATCCACATTCTCACCAACTCTTGCTGTTTGTGGATTTATTGATGGTAGCCATTCCGGCAGGTGTGAGGCGATACCTCTCATTGTGGTTTTAATTTGCATCTCTCTGATTTCTAATGTATTGGCATCAGATTGTTCCCAGGGTTCTGCTCTGATCTCTTTCAAGCCTGTACAAGGTGTCCTGCTGTCTGTCATTCACCTTGGATATTAGAACTATGTGTGTGCTTCCGTACTGTCTTGGTTTTTGAACCTGAGATTTTTAAATTGTGATTCTGTTACAGTTGTCCCAATTTTTCCCCCTTTGCCTGCCTCTGCCCATCCCACCCCCTGCTCACAGTGTGATTTATGTTTTCAAAACTGAAGTTTTGACTTTGTTTCTTTCTTTCTCTGTTTGTTTGTTCTCAATAGTAACTTCTCTTGTCTTCATCATCTCCCTCCTTACGCCTTCACTTAGAAAAGTTTTCTATTCTTTTACTATTATTTTGAGGAGTTAAAAGTATCACTTTTAAAAAGATTTTTAAATTGTTATTCTACTACAAAAAAGCTCTCATTTTTATATTATAACTTTTTTTTTTTGCTCCAGGGTTTATTTCTTTTGAAATTGACTTTATTTGGGTTACATTGATTAATAACATTATATAGGTTTCGGGGGCTATAATTCTAAGTACATCCTCTGTATATTGTGTTGTGTGTTCACCACCCCGAGTCTAGTCTCCTTCCATCATCATTTATCCTCCGTTTATTCCCTTCTATAGACCCCAGTCCCCTCTCCCTCTTGCAATCACCCTGCTGTTGTCTGTATCTCTGAGTTGTTTTTTTCCTTTGCTTAATCCCTTTGCCTTTTTACCAGCCCCCCATCACCTCCCCTCTGACAGCTGTCAGTCTGTTTTCTGTATCCATGAGTCTGTTTTAAGTTTGTTTGTTAGTTTATTTTGTTCACCAGATTCCACATATAAGCCAAATCATACGGCATTTATCTTTCTGTGACTGATGTATGTCACCATGGAATACTCCTCAGCCATCAAAATGCAGACATGTTTCCCTTTGTTACAGCACGGAAGGACCTGGAGGACACAAATTACTTTTCATTGAATACTGTTATTAGAATGTAATGGACATGCAACATTGGTTTAGTTGCAGATGTACTGCACCGACTTTCTCTTTGTGAGTTTCACGATGTGCTCCCCACACTAAGTCCAGCAGCCACGTGTCTCGTGCAAAGTCACCACCCACGACTGACTATGTTCCCCTGTCCATCCACCCCTCCACTGCTCCCTACCGGCAACCAGCATCTCTTCTTCACGTCTACAGCTCTGCTTTTGTTTTGTTTGTTTTGATGATGTTAAGCAGTCCACATAGAAGTGAAATCCTTCTCTTTCTGACCTGTGTCACTCAGCACAGCCCCTGTGGGTCCATCCAGGTGGTCACAAATAGAAGGACTGTATCAATGACTTTTGATGGCAGATTTCCATCCCGTTGTGCATACATGCCACATCATTCTATCCAGTCATCTGTGGTTCTGACGATTCCATGCAATCTCTTTCTAAATTCTTTTTTTAAAATTAATTAATTAATTTATTTATTCATTTATTTATTATTAGAGAGAGGGGAAGGGAGGGAGACAGAGAGGGAGAGAAACAGCAATGTATGGTTGCCTCTCACATGGCCCTCACTGGGGACCTGGCCTGTAACCCAGGCATGTGCCCTGACTGGGAATTGAACCGGGACCCTTTGGTTCCCAGCCCGTACTCAATCCACTGAGCTACACCAGCCAGGGCTTCTTTCTAAATTCTTGATAGAACAGCTTAGGCCAGTAACTTTCAAAAGCTTTTATTTTCCAATACATTCATGGTTTTCACTTTTCTCATTTCACAGGACTGATGTGTAATAGTTACATGATCATCTAATCTAATGCATTCACTTCTTTTTTGGTTCACATATTGAGGTATTCAGAAGTCTGTTTGCTTTATTCCCAAAATGTGGGGATACTGGTTATCACTGAGCATAGAATCAGGGGGATTCTATACTCCCTAGAGGGTCCCAGGAGCTACTGGGGGTCCATATCAGGTCTCCTGGCCGACTGGGGTCAGTGGTTGAGAGTCCTTGGGGGCAGATCTGTACCTTCTGGGGCCTCTGCAGGGTCCCCTCCCTGTAGTGTGGGATCTGGGTCCTTCCTGGGCTAGTGGACGGCCAGAGCAGCGTACACACTAGGCTCATCTCGGGGCTCCTCTGACGGGGAGGAAGGGGGTGCATTTCTCTCCCATCTGGGGGCCAAGTGTTTCAGCTGGGCGTAGGTCACATCCTGGTGGGCTGCAGATGCAGGAGCCTGGAGCAGGGGGACAGCGAGAGGGGTGAAACATAGTTGGGGTTCTCCCCCCCTCACCACCCACTCCATCCCCTGGTCCTGCTTTTCCTCCTTCACAGCACTTGGCTCTCCAGGATGTCATCTGCCTGTTTGCAGGTGTCTCCCTCACCCACAGGTGAGCTCGAGGAGTGTGGGGACAGGCTGCTCAGGGTGGCACCACAGCACTGACATGGAGCTGGTAACCAGTGAGCTCCTGTCACAGCTGCTGCATGAATGAGTGACGGGACCCTGGCACCTGTGAGTCATTCACTCATTTATGCCTCCTCCTGAGACCTGGGGCTGAACAAGGTCAGACAGAAGGTGAGGGTCCAGCACAGAGGACCACCAAGGAAGGGACATGAGGTCACAGGAAAGCAGGAGGAGTGAGTCACAGCAGGATGACCTGGAGCCCAGAAGGACAGGTCAGTGTGGACCCTGCTGAGAACCAGGGATGGTGAGGGCAGGGAGTGACCACTGGAGTACACTGGGCAACAGGAAGGTCTTTGGTGGCCTGGACAGGAGCAGGGGTCTCACCTGAGGGCCCAGCTCCATGCCCTCCCCAGGCTGTGGGTCCTTCACGGCAGCATCTGCAGGTGAAGAACAGGGTGTGTCTCTTGGCAGGGTCCCCGAGATCTCAGGGCTGCAGACCCACCTGCTCCCAGATGGGCCACTAACCCAGGGGTGAGGTGAGAGGTTGGGTCACTCAGTGTGGATTTCAGTCCCTCTCACCCCTGACCCCACACCCTGTAGGCTGTGCCCTCCCCCATCCCCTTCTGAAATCCCTGAGTCCCCTTCCCCAGGGCAGCTGTCCCTTCCTCTCACAGAGGGGCTCTTCCTGGGTGTCTGCAGCTGGGACGGAGGACAGACAGTCTCAGTCCTGGGATCTTAGAATCCCCCTCCTTGTGTGATTCCAGAGGAAAGAAGGATAATTTACCACATGCTTGTGCATATTTTCCTATGTTAGGAGATTGAAAATCATCAAAAATAAACTTACACTTATTTGTAAACCTGTGCTGACGTTGAATGTTTTCTTTGTAAGTTTTCGATTTTTGAGAAATCTCTTGCTCAGCTGACCCTCCTCATCTATTTGTTTTTCCTGCAGCAGGTGCTCTGACCCCTCTCTCCTGTGACACAGGTGACCCCCTTCCCTACTCACCCGATGTCCTGCCTTTGCTCTGATGCAGGTGTCGGAGGAGACAGAGGACGAGAGAGAGCAGCAGGACGAGGGCCACCAAGACCCCGATCAGCACGTTCCAGTACCATTGGAGACCTTGGGCAGGAGTGACATCATGAAGGAGCAAACATGTGCTTTCATGAACACCTACTGTGTGCGAGGCATGGGCTGGGGTCTGTCGTTCATCTGCTCAAACCTCACAGCCCTTGTGCACCAGGGATGGCTGACCAAGCACCCAGTCCACTGCTGCTCAGAGAGGTCAGCCACCTGGTCCAGGTGACCCAGCCTGGCCAGGGCAGAACTGGGACTGGGACTGGACCCTGGGACCTGGGTTCCCTGTGCTGTCCTTATGCTGTCCCCAGGTAGACACCAGCTCCAAGCTCTGGGATCCACACCTGCAGAAGGCCTGTGCTGCCTCACCCTGAGCTGAATGTCCTTCCTTAGTACCTGCTCCCAGCACGGCAGGGACATGGGAGGGGCAGGGGCATGGGGTGAACCCTGATGCCCACTTGGGAAGGTTGGGGTCTCTGGGGACTCTGCCTTCTAAGCTCCATGAGAGCTTTATGTCACCTAAAGTCACCGCAAAAAGGGGACCAGGGATGAACAGACATGAACCTGACACTCAGAGAAGAGAAGGGACCACCCAGCCCCACAGTTGGAGCAGCAGAGCCGGGACCTGGACCAGGACCCACTGCCTCCCCACACAGACCCTCACTTACCGCTCTGTGGGCCTGACTCTGAGTTGGGGAGGGGCTGATCCTCAGAGACTTCTGGAAATTCAGGATAGGGTGAGGTGTGGGGGCTGCCTTCTTCCCACTTGATTCAGCTGTTCCTCCCCCAGGCTGGACCCAACATGTCCCCCTGCGATGCCCACCCCTCCTGTCTCCTGCCAGCCCCAGAGCCCTGGGGTCCTTGTGGTTCTAGCATCTCCACCTGACTCCCAGGTCCCCGGGACACTAGCCCATCCTTGAGTGTCTGGGGGATACACGACCTCCTGGTGGACCCTCAGAACTTCCTGGGGCTGCTCTGTGCTCCCTCTGAGCAGAGTTCTCAGGGACTCACCAGCTGTGGGGATGGGTCCTGTGGATGAGGGGCGGGGGCCTCCAGAAGGTCCTGGAAATGAGGGCAGAAGGGGGTGAGGGTCTGGGACCAAACCTGGAGTGAGTAGATCACTCAGATTCTTCTGCTGCATCTGCTCTGTGGCCCCCAAGACACACCCCCTACCCACCTACCACCTTCCTGACCCAGGTGAGGGGCAGGGGTGGGCAGGACTGGGAGGATCTCTGGGGGCAGATGTATGCTGGGTGACCACCACTCAGAGAACCTCACTGTCTTCCAACTCCAGACGTCTCCTGGGGACAGGACCCTGAGCTGACTGTGCTCAGAGAGGATGAGGTCAGGGGCCCTCACCTGAGGCCAGGAGCTCCAAGGGGTCACTGGGGTGAGACCACTCCTGGGGGTACTTTCTAAAATATCCATAGCATCTGAACATCCACTTGTGGTTGGGGGTCAGAGGGCCCACAGGGAACAGGGCCTGGAACGGCCCACTAGGGTGTTTCTGTGAGTCCAGGGTCCAGGAGGGCCTGTCTTCTCCTTCCTTAGTCAGAATGAACCTGTCAAATCCCTGCCGTGATCCACACTGGAGGGTCACATTCCCTCCTGAGGTCACGACAGGGCTGGGCAGGGCTGAGAGGCTGGGTTTGCTGTAGACTCCTAGGAGACAAGGAGGCAGTATGTTAAATGGGGCTCACACCTCCCTCGCGTCCCCCAGGGCTGGGCTGTGAGGGGGGGGCCCCCTGAGAGCATCCCCCTTCCTGAGGGCAGAGCCTGAGGCTGGGACCCCTGGTGTCCTCTTACCTGTTAGCACCAGCTCCAAGGTGTCACTGGGCTCTGACCATCCAGTGGGGCTGAGGTATTTACAATAATATCTCCCTGCATAGATGTCTGCCATGAAAAACTTGGCCTTGTTTGCGGGCTCCAGCAGATTTTGACTGTGTGAGGGCGTACGTATGTCTCCTGTATACAGAGTGTAGTTCTGGGCCTCCAGGGTCCCCTGACACCAGATGGTCACAGAGCTCCCTAAAGGGAGCACAGAGCCAGGCTCAGCCCAGAGGGTGGGTCTGGGCAGGGTCCCTGGAAGGAACCAGAGGCTGCATTAGAAGAACCTTCCCCACCCCCTCATTCCCCAGCTCAGCCTACATCCCTCCTCTTTTATCCCCTCATCCCAGGACCTCATGCTCTCCCCTGAGCCCCAGGGTGAAGTAGGAGGTGGGATAGGAGCGTGGGGAGGACTCACCTGTGAGCACGCGGGTTTTCTGGCCCAGACTCAGCCCTGGAAGAGAGTCCTTGTCAGATTTGCACCCGGACACCTGAGCTGATTCCGTTACATCAGGGCCTCATCTGCTCTAGCTGCCTGAGCCCTGACGTTCCCCATGAACAAGCATGTACAGCTGCCCCATCCCCTCCTGCTGCCCCATCCCCATGTCCCCACAACTGACCAAGGCAGAGAAGAGCATGGAGGATGAACATCTTGCTGTCCGCTCTGAGTGCTCCGGCTCTTCAGGTGGACGAGCCCCTGGGCCTGAAGGACAGAGACGCACAGGATGTGGTGAGTCAGGGGCTGCAGCCGCCCTTCCGGGTTCCCACCTCTGTGGACCCACAGCCAGGGGACGGCCCCGCCCTGGGCCTGGCGCTGGGTTTTTCCATGATGAGGACTCAGGAGGACACGAGGCACTCAGGAGAGTCTCAGCCCAGATCTGGGGTCTCTTCTCACTGCCAGGACCCTCTGCCTGGTCTGTTCTCCTGTCAGAGAGGGCAGGACCCAGGCTGCGGTCCTGTGTCCACCCTCCACAGGCTAACGCTAAATAGAACTTGCTATTCATGGTCTCAACATCCCACAAACAGCATTTGCTTTTTGTCTCTGACTTGTCTGCAGACAAATATTTACGGATCAGTTGGTACAACCAAACACTTGTGTCAGAACCAGAAATGCATCCATGATCCAGGAGACTGATTTTCTGTATCTTGAGAACTCTTCTTAGTAGAACATGAGCATCCTAAGTCTAAAGTGGAAATGCCTTCATTACAAAGGAGAAGTGAGAAAAAATATGAGAACACCTGGGACCATGACTAGACTGTGGTTGAGGGAAAGGATTTTTTTATCCTCATTAAAGGATATGTTTATTGATTTTATAGAGAGGAAGGGAGAGACAGACAGACATTAATGATGGGAGAGAGAAACATTGATCAGTTGCCTCCTGTACATGCCCTGAGTGGGGATTGAACTCACAACCTTTTGGTGTATGGGACACCGCTCCAAGTATGTAAGCCATACAGCTAGGGCTGATGGAATGCCCCTTTAGTGTGGTGGAATCCTAAGAATATTCTTGAGAGGAAAGAATATTATATGGAAATATAGAGACCCAGACTGTCCGATAACAGAAATGGACAGTGAGGTAGTGGCTGGTTTGGGCAGGGTCCTGCCCATGAAGGATGTTGGATTGTGTGTGAGGGAAAGGAGTAACAGGAATGAGCTGTTACAGTCAGATTGAGTTGTGAATCTCATAGGTGCTGTGTGTTACAGAGGAACTAGAGCAGTGCAATATGTGTAAAGAATATCTAACAACAGTCATTGAAACTGCACTCCTGTGTCCAACAATATTAGATGAAAGACTTACAGGCATTTAGCACACAATCCATGAATATTTTTTAGCTGTCATAACACATGTAGAGAAGAGAAATGAGGAGAGGAAATCTCAGTGTCACATCTTGTCCTGTGCTTTTAGCTGGAGTCTTGGGAAGGAATTTGCTAGTTTTGTAGAACTCTAAGCAAGCAGAAGTGGAGGAGAACAGATGGTCAACAGGAGATGGTGTGAGCGTGTCTGTGTGTAAGTGTGTACGTGTGTGAGTGTATGTGGGTGAGTGGATGTCAGTGTGAGTGTGTGTGGCTGTGTGCATGTGTGAGTGTGTCTGTGAGGTATATGTGTGTGAGTCTGTGAGTGAGTGTGTGTAGGTGTGCATTGGTGAGTGTGATTGTGTGTGTACACCCATCTGGTTGAGAGGAGCAGAAGGGAGAGCCGTGATTGGAGGGTCACATGCAGATAATCATGAACAACCATCACCACAGAAGAAATTCTAAATTCACCCTAAAATCACTGAGGAGCATGGAAGGATTTTGAGCAGAAATGGACAGATTCGGAAGGAGAATTGGAAAGACTGATGTGGAAGGCGGGCAGGAGAGGAGACTGAGGGTGTGGGACTCAGAACCCAGGTCGGTGGTGGATGTGACTGCTGCAGGGGGGACGTGAAGGGTGACTTTCCCTCTCTGCCACATTAACTGCAGACTCCCAAGGAGCCCTCATGACAGGGAGTCAAGGGGAGGGGCCGGAAAAAGCCTGGGATCTGTGCAAACAGTCTGCTCCCACAGGAGAGCTCAGTATTTCCTCCAACGGGGACTATGTCTCACACTGCTCCCATCTGACTTTGTGTTTCTTTCTCCCTCTCCTTGGGGTGAGTCATTTGAGTCATTTCTCCCTCCTCAGAGCACTTGGATGCTGGGTGTCACCCTCCTCTTCAGACTGTGGAGACTATTCAGGATTCAGAAACAATTGTCATTTGGGAGTTCTGTTAGAGGCAGAAAATCACTCTCCACACTTTAAATGTCAGCAGTGGCAATACCACATCCCGAATGGCTGAAGGACCTGGAGCAGCCTGCTTCCTCTGCTGCTCTCACTTCCCTCATTCCTAGTGCAGTGATACCAGCACCACCCCTAAGAATGTGGAAGAATTCACTCTACTTGAGATATGGGGGAAAGGAAACCAGACATTTAGATTTATTTTTTAAATATTTTATTTATTTTTTTTAGAGAGAGGAAGGGAAGGAGAAAGAGAGGCAGAGAAATATCAATGTGTGGTTGCCTCTCATGTGCCCCATCCCCCCTGACCCCAGGGACCTGGCTCACTGCCCAGGCATGTGCCCTGACTGGGAATTGAACCGGCAAACCTTTGGTTCAAAACCTGTGTTCAGTCCACTGAGCTACACCAGCCAGGATGGCTTTCAGATTTAGGTGGAGGCGTTGCATGTTTGAGAGAGAAAAAAGCAGAGATACCCTGTCCAATGGAGCACAGGCAAGGATCAGACTCAGACCACAGTGCAGGGTCATGTGATCATGACAAAGACCCTCACAGTGCAGTGGGCAGATCCTAGTCTTTCCATGGTGCTGGGCCAGCTGGGGGAGTCTATGGAACAAGGTGAACTTCACACTTGCCTCACTTCATAGACGAAATTGATGCTAAATTCATGGCAGACTGAGGAGTAAATCAATTACTTTTTTCTTACCAAAAATGTAGAAAATATGTTTTTTTTCTTTGTGGGATGCTTTTTAAAAGTCGTTTAAATTGTTATTCTATAATAGTGGTCCTAATTTTCCTCCTTTGCCCTCCTCTGCCCATCCACCCTTTCTCCCCCACAGATGATCCTCACACTTGTCCATGCCCATGGGTCATTTATGCGTGTTCTCGGGTTAGTCCCTTCCCTTTTTCCCCACTATTATCCCTCTCTCCCTCTTTAGTCACTGTCAGTGTGCTCCATGTTTTCATGCCTGTGGTTCTATTTTCTTTGTTAGCTTATTTTGTTCAATAGATTCCTCTTATATTTGAGATCACATGGTATTTGTCTTTCACTGACTGGCTTATTGCTCTTAGCATAATATTCTCCAGTTCCAAGCATGTTGTTGCAAACAGTAGGGTTTCCTTCTTTCTTTCTGTTGTGTATTTTTCCGTTGTGTAAATGTACCACAGTTTTCTGATACAATCATTTACTGGTGGGCATTTAGGCTGTTTGCAGCACGTGGCTATTGTAAATAGTGCTGCTAGGAACATAGGGGTGCACAATTTCTTTAGAATTGGTGAATCTGGATTCTTAGATATATTCCCATGGGAGAGGGGGTTGGGATGCATGGAGGAGCATAAAAGAAGATAATTGAAAAAAACTGTAAGGGAATGAGAATAAAAAATAAAGTTATACACATACACACACGAATGTCAGACAAGAGACACATCTCTATGGGCTCCAGATGGGGTGGAGCTGTCCACGACCCAGTGCTGAATTCTCCACCACCCCTGGGGATTCACATTCAAATAGGACAGAATCAGGGAATATGCAGGTGGCCCACAGTTTTGAGGAAAGCCTCCTAGATACACGTGCACATTCCTGGTCGAGGCTGGCCTCGGTCTGGGTCAGCAGGACCTCTGGACAGTAGAGGAGCCGTCCTGACTTGGGGATTCTGTGATGACTTTTGTGAATTTCCTTTGCTGTATCAGGTTTGAGCTGTTCTTACATTAGGAAAAAGGATAAAGTCTCAGTGGACATTTTTATAGCGCAGCTTTGGGTGATTTTGTTTTTCAGTTGTTAAAATGAAGCTGAAGAGACAAAGTGACAGGATGTGGTGGGCAGGGTCCCCACACTGTGGTGTGTACCATGCAAGGCGCCTGTCACACAGGAAGAGGACCAAGTCTTCTCACCCTAAAAATAGCAGGTGCTGAGGGTCTGACCTGAGCCACATCACTCAACACACCTCATGTCTAAGCTGTCACGTTTAGTTTTCCTAAACTCTATGATCATAGGAGGATTTTGACTGAGCTAGCTGTTATTGGAAAGTCATAACTATCGTTCAGTTTATAACATTCAATGTTCCCTGGCAAAGCTTATACAAAAAATGGTTAATAATATAAAAAATTATTTTCAGGAGAAATATGAAATTCTGTCATCTAATATTGACTAGGTGTAGTACCACTTGCATATTTTGTAGTCTGCTACAAGAAGAAAGCAGTTATCTGGGCAGTTTACCTCTGCATGTTAAGAAGAGAAGAAAACTTGCAAAGTCTTGTTTTAGCTGAACTCATTTGCTGTGTATGAGTAAAAACCCAGTT